>MU837009.1:4993-44288 GCA_029603245.1 Rhizopogon salebrosus TDB-379 | reverse complement strand
GTTCACGATCGACTCTTTCACAGCAGCCATCGTCTTCTCGTAGGTGTAATCACTGTGGAAAACTTTGGAGGCTGCGAAGGGGGTCAGATAGGCGAAGAATTTCCAGGCATAAACTCACTGATAAAAATATCCTCACGCTTAACACCACTTTGCCTGAGCCCGACGCCGACTTGAGCTTCATTCTCGTAGTGTCGCGCCGAATCAATCATTCTAATTACAAGCGCCTAAGTCATGGCTCTGAGGCCGATATGCGATGCGTACCGGTAGCCATTTTGAATGGCAACCTTGCAAGTTTCTGCGCATTCGTTACTCAGGAAGACACCAAGCCCAAGAGTGGGCATCGTGTGGCCTAGTAAACCATTTTGTCGGGCACAGTCATCGTGACTGTGAGCCTATGGAGAAACTCACCAGTGGAAAGCATGACGTCTGTTTCAACCATTGGTTCAAAGTCACGTGAGTAGAGGTAAGCGGCCAGAGAAAATGAGAGTTGAATTAAGTGGAAATTCTTGTATATTCGACTGAACTGTTCAGTTGTATGACACTCGTATTTTATACTACTGAAAAGTTATGTCCGGGATTGATATTGAAAAAACCGATACTACAAAGATAATGCCGACTTATTGGGTTTATAAGTGCAATTAGTATTACGCGAAATATACTTTGATAAGTCTCGCGTTGGTGATTACTACTAATCAACGTTTGCACTCATCTGTCATGATATGACCGAGCTTACTAGAGGTAGTGGACCTTGAAAGACTAGCGGATTCTAAAGCCATCGTCATAGACGACGGGGAGGCGATGTTATTCTTTAGTTTCGACCTTATCATTTCCCCACTGCAGTTATTCAGTTCTAGGCTATTCTAGTCTCTTTCTCTCAAGAGCTTTACTAGCGCGTCTGATTACGACTTAGAATGTTGTTGACACCATCACACAACGTTACGCTCAACGTTCCACACACAACACAAAGCTGGGAGATAGCAGACATGGGGAACAAAATCTAGGTCAGTTATTTATGCAATTCCGAAATGATTATACGCACGACTGACATGTAACGCAGAGGAACCGAGGCGGAGGAAGCACATAGTAGGCAAGTTCATGTAAGCCAGTGCAATCTACGTGGAACCTGTAGACATTTCATTTTATGACAGTGATACTCCGAGGAGAGTCCTGGCAGCGTGAAGAAGCACTCACGGGACTTACCCTCATTCGACAGCCACGACTCTAGTTCAACCGTGACCGTGATCATGGTACACGCACCCCTCCGATGATCGAATGTACTCATGCAGGACCGTCTTCAAACTCACGAATGAACGCTTCCATGACATCAATTACTTGTATTAGTGATTTATTGTCTGTGTGATGATGGGCAGGCGCCCCTGGAGCTTCACCGCCCCTTAATCAGCATCAACTGGATTCCAGGTAACCGCGCCGTCCTTCCCGCGGTCCAGCGCATCAAGCTTCGCCATGTCCATAGATTCAATGTTCCAATCGAACACTTGAATGTTAGATATAATACGTTGGGCCTGCGAGGACTTGGGTAGAGGTACGATCCTGGGCGACAGAGGAAGTCAATAAGAAGATGAGTGGATTATAGTAAACTCACCCCCGTTGTAAAGACCACCTGATGAGAATTTGAGCAGCGTCTTTGGAGTACTGTAACGTATTAATATTATGCCTCGAGCGAATATATACATATATATCATTACCTTTGTGGCGAGTTCCTGAATGACCGGGTCGTCCAGAGCACCACGCAAAAGCGGCGTGTATGCCTGGACAACAATATTGTTCTCGTTACAATAGTCGACGATAGGTTTTTGCTGGCAGAACGGGTGCAGCTGATTACAGGTTCAGCGTCATCGTGTACGTTGGGGGTAGAGATATTCACCTCTACTTGGTTAACCGCAGGCATCTCGAGACCGGCCTCTCGGATCTCCTCCATGTGCTTTGCCGAGCTTATGGGAAGTCAGCTGAGGCGAGGGACCAAATATCTGATACCACTTACTAATTGGAGACACCGACGGATCTAATTAACCCCTCAGTCTTGGCGTCCAAAAGAGCCTTGTAGGCAGCGAGACGTGCCTCCTTGCCTCCCAAGGCACTGTGAGTTAGGTATAGATCATAATACGCTAGTAGGCCCGTCTCGTAAGGCATGCAAATGAATAGGTAGGTACAAAACCTACAATATCCAAGGTTCACGATCGACTCTTTCACAGCATTCCTCGTCTTATTGTAGGTGTAATCGCTGTGAAATACTTTGGAGGCTGCGAAGGGGGTCAGATAGGTGATGGATTTCCAGGCGTTCAGCCAAGCATAAACTCACTGATAAAAATATCCTCACGCTTAACACCACTTTGCCTGAGCCCGACGCCGACTTGAGCTTCATTCTCGTAGTATCGCGCCGAATCAATCATTCTAATCACAAACGCCTAAGTTATGGTTCTGAGGCCGATATGCGATGCGCACCGGTAGCCGTTTTGAAGGGCAACCTTGCAAGCTTCTGCGCATTCGTCATTCAAGTAGACACCAAGCCCAAGAGTGGGCATCGTGTAGCCTAGTAAACCATTTTGTCGTCCACAGTCATCATGAGCCTATGACTGTAGAAACTCACCAGTGGAAAGCATGACATCTGTTTCAACCATGGTTCAAAGCTGGGGGATAGCAAATATAGGGAACAAAACTGGGCCAGCTATTTATGCAAGTCCGAAATGTACACCACGCGCAGGAGGCTGACGAATATTGTACGCACGACTGACATGTAACGCAGAGGAATTGAGGGGGAGGAAACACCTAGTGGGTAAATTCATGTAAGCTAGTGCAATCTACGTGGGACCTGTAGACATTTTATGACAGTGGTACTCCGAGGAGAGTCCTGGCAGCGTGAAGAAGCACTCATGGGAACTTGCCCTCATTCAACAGCCACGACTCTAGTTCAACCGTGACAGTGTTCATAGTACAAGCACCCTTCCGAGTCTGAGTCAGCCCCGAGTCTGGCATTTAATAGGGGAGTTCAAAGTTTGATTTCGAAGTCGATTTGGACGTGGATTTGGACATGGATTTCGTTTTTCCAAAACGAAATCAGCTTTGGAATCAAAATCGTGGATTTCGGCTGCACGACACCTGTGAGCAGCGTTCGGCAGAGTGTCGGAGTCTCAAACATCTTGTTTACTGCGCGATATGACTTTTATATAGGCGATCTGTTGTGCACTACACCGTGATGCAAAAAAGAGGTAGGACATAATTCAGTTTATTCTTGTGCTTCCGGCTGATGTGTTTTAGTTGGTCTAGACCCGAAAATCACCACATCACGGATCAGCTACTCAGCCTGATCGAAGGCTCGCCCCTGTGGAATCCGGCCGTGTTTGGCTTCGACAAGGGTACTTCTGATTCCGTTGTTGCAACAGGCAAAGGCAATAATGACTTGAAGCACCGCTGACATTGCTGTTGCTCTTTTCATCATGGATGCCTGATTCTACGACGTCGTTGTCGTTTGTTCGCTACTGTTGAACTCATTACCTTCATTCCATCGTTTTACTCAGTGTATGGCAACGCCTTCTGTGACTTCGCTTTCTCGAGCCAGATCTTCTCAGACAATCTCTAACGATAATCACTCAGGAATACAAACCCCCTCTCATGGTGAACGATCATCTTTCAATGCGGACTGCATCAAGGTAGGTCTGTCCGCGCACGGCCCGGTCTCTCTGTCAGCACCGCAGTGTTGACATCATTCAGAGCTCCCCTACGAGAGCGTATATATGGAGCACCTGCGAGCAGGTGGACGGCACAGTTTTTTGACCTTCGCGCGCGTGAACGGCAAAAAAAATTTGCTACCTTCCTCACCCTCCCTTATTTCATTAGACAGCGACCTCTGCAAAAAATGTATCTCTGGCCCCGGTTTTCCCGAGCTATTTACTGCCGGGAACGCTGGGCTGTCTAATTCATTTTCTTTGCGTACACCCTCGGGCTTAAGTGCTGGGGGTGCCGCGCCATTCTTAACTCGCTCAGAAGCCGAAAACCCCCAGATGCTGAACGCGAATTGATTGATTGGTCAATGGTACATACATGAAACCTTTTCGCATGAAGTCCAGTGAGAGATTTTCATATGTTCATGCACCTCAGTCTTTGACAGTCGCGCCAAAGCGACCTGTTTCATTATCCCTTACTGTGTCGCTGCAATTCACCAGCGAGTCAAGACCTCTATTATGTCCACCGAGTGGATGAAAGTCCTGAATCCTACATTCATCGACCACCTGAGTCTTGAGGAAAGGCGAATCAAATTGTCTTTGACCTTCTCTAACTGCACATTTCAGTCACTCCTTCGAGCTCCAGTCATTGCTCATCGGCCCGTTCCTCGACGATGGTGATGACAGCTGAGGTCGTGGTCGGGGTTTGTTTGTTTGAATGAGAACCGCAATTCCGTGGATGCACGCGGGATCGGATTCCTTTTCAAACCCAAGCGGCAGGTATATTATATTTCCATCCGAAAAGCAAGAATGTCTACACAAAACTTTTGACCACCTCTCTCCTGTGACATCTACGTGTAGACTTTGATGGACGAGAACTGGAAGTAGGCGTCTTTGAACGCACTAGGGTTTTCTGCGGGATAAACATTAGGGCTTCACAGTCGTCCTCAGCGTCCGCGATTAGGCAACTTACTGTCGACATAAGTCACGCAGTCCGACGGGCATCCAGCAGCACTGTAGAGTGTTGCGTTACCTGCCTTGGCGCCGCCTGTGTGCTGTGCTTAAACAAACAAGACCAATGCAACACAAGGCAAGACTCACAAAACGTCAAGTTGATGATAATGTTATTGAGGCCGAAGTGAGACGCAAAATCGCACTGAGTGTTAGGGAAGTGCGCAGAAGCAATTCCCTGGCGGTCAAATTATGTGTAAGCAATGAATTGAACAATGGATCGAAGAGAGTTAGTTACCCATTGGCTGGTGTCGACGGTCGATGCACCGCAAGTAACATCAGGGGGAGCACACGGGTCAGATCTTTCCCAGAACCAAACATTGATATAGTCATTTGTGCGCTCCATAGCATACCTATGGGAGAAGATGTAAGCCACGAATAAAAGTGCTGGTAGCAACGTACCATCCTCCGCCGATGCGATTGAATGCAGGGCCATAACTGTTATTAGTGGCGAGCTCCACAGCACATCCCTCGTTATAATCGACTATTTTTATTTTAGCACAAAGTTGTAATCAGCCGTGATTGTCTCACATGCATAGGAACAGTTGGTTGTGAGCGTGGTTCTGAACGGATAGCATTTCAGCCGGTTCAGTACGAGGATGGATCAAGACATACCCCGTCTGGGTAGTGAAAGGCGGGATGGTGCAGTCTGCACGAAAGAAGGCATCAAGTATTGTTCAGGTATGAAGATTATCCTGTACGAACTATTGCTTGTGTGGAGTGTCGACTGGTTAGGCCCCACATTGTTCACACCCTCAAAGATATCGACCTCGCCCTAGTGAAAAGATGTATTTAGCAATGTAAAGCTCGTGCGAGGCAGGAAAAAGACACGAACACCGTTAGGCCAATTTGGTTCATTGGTTTCCCAGACAGCCTGTTTATCCGTGACAAGTGAGCTTATTCCATTGGTGCCATTCACCTACAGGCCATGTTCTATGTGTAAGTCAGTAACAGAATTCCTCGGCAAACATTGTAAAGAGACTCACCCGCATCCTTCGGGTATGTGCTGCATATCAAAGCTATCGTCGACGACCATCAGTGCGTGTCATATGACTCATATCCTTGAGGTGCCACTTACACAGCAACATGCGTCGTATACTGGTTGTTGGATCGAATCCTGACGGAATTCCGGCCGTTGCCCGTGGCGTTTAAAACTGTAGTGTCGTCTGCACGAATGATGAAGGTATCATGCGTGGCAAAGGACAAGTTGAGCGCCTTGGCCGTTGCTTCGTCGACATAATTTCTGTCATTCAATTAAAAAAGAAGAATAGACCACGAGCGGCCATGGTAAACATACACACGTCCCAGAGTGGGGTCGGGGATAGCCTCGAAGTTGAATGAGTCGTAAAAGCTATCGCCAACGATGTCCTCAGTGAGAGTGTAGGTTGCACCTGCCAGAGCAGATCCGACAAGAGAAGCAAGTGTGAGACCAGCACTAGCACTGATAGCGTTGAGCTTCATGGCGAAGAGCCCACGGCTAACTGACGGTGTTGAAGAGGGGGGTCGACAGGATTCTGGTCCTGCTGAGCCCCCGCTTTAACTTCAATTTATACATCGTCCCTAGCTTTGATGGATGAATGAGCAAATTCTGAGCTCGCGACGAGTCTCACGACTCGGAGGTCCCGTTACGTGGCGGCAATGATGGCCTTCTCTGGCTCTTCGCAGCCTTCTGCATAGTGGACGTGGCGCAGCGTCGTGGTACCTGCAGTCGCCGACTGTCGCACTTGCCCAGTGAAACGGTTGAATAGAATAGGTTAATCTATCCAGCACATTCCCAGTCGCGCATATTGGAACCAGTAAACCGTAGTGTCATGCAGTTCTGTAGCAATGAGGCAGCGGATCAGTAACCAGCTGCACGGTTGTTTGGAACTTACTCATATATATACCACAATAAATCCAGGGGCAAGTAAGGACTCGTCAATGATCGGGAATACTTCGGATGTGTTTAGTTCGACTGGGGCAAGGTGTGCCACTCCACCGAAACAGTGGTTCTATTATTCAGTCACTTGATATCGTCGCCTCGAATACATGCGGCATGGGTAAATTACCCCCGGTAACTTTTATGAGGCTTCGAAGCACGGTTATTGATCTAGCTTGCACGATTCTACTAAGCCATCAGCACCCTAGAGAGCCACACAAGATCGGGGAAATTTTCTGATGCACCCCATAACCTAGATTCTAGAATACACGCTAAAGCACTCAAATAACAAGATAATCCTCCGTCGTGACGACCGCATCCACTGAGAACGCCGGGTCTTCGCCGCCATCGACCCTCGACACCCCAACAACACCGATGCCTGCAATACTCCCCCGGCCCACAAACGATACATGGACAGGGAAGAAGGTGCCCGCGTCGTCGCCACCAACGGTGAATTCGAGCGTGCCGTTGCGCTCTATCGTGGAGACAAGCGGGATGGACCAGTCGAGAGAGTGCGTGGCGGGATTGATGGACCAGTTACACTCTGTGGTGACGCTGGGGTAGGAGCCGGCGCTAGAGGCGTGGTTTGAGTTAGTGAGTTAGACGGATGGAGGGAAACTCACGGGAGCGGGATGGAGATGATGACATCGTGCAGGGTAACGTTTTCGTTTTCGAGCTCGTATTCGATGTTGACGTCGCATGTACCATCATTTGAAGGGGAGGGCCAACAGTTGACTTAGGTAAGGGAATGAGCGTGGAAGTGAGTAGACACGTGTGGAGTGGCTTACTAGATAATGGTACCAAGGACTCATCGTGTCCCGCATAGCGCCACTTGAGCACGGCGAGGGCTTGACCGACGGGGAAGGCGCGGGAAGGGTCCTTGAGGGCGACAATGCGACTTTGACCAGGAGTGAACTTGGCAACGTTCGGGTGCTGCTTGAATTGCAGGTCGGAGCCGAAGTCGGTGGTAGGGGACGGAAGGGCGAGCTTGATATGCGCGCAAGCGGGGTCGGAAACTTGAAGGTTCATGTCGCCCTTGACCTCCATCGATTTTACGCCGCCTCCACGCATGAGGGAAGCTGATATTTGTTCCTTTATGACGATATGTACGCTATAGAATGACATAAGTAATGGAAATTTAGTAGATGGGGTAAGATAGCTCACCTTTCGGGGGCTACGGAGGGTAAGCTGGCTCTTGGTTGACTTGGAACAGGAGGTGGTTCGATGATAGAAGGGGTGGGTGGGGCAGAAAGCTCTTCGGAGACTAGCTCGCCGCCGAGAGCATCCAGAAATTCTGCTTGTCTCGTCTTTTTGCTGCCGAGCTTCATGCCACTGCTCTTGAACTGAGGAGCGCGTGTGCTGGACGCAGGTGCGGGTGACGCAGTACGTGCTGCGTTGATTTCCGGGGTATCGAAACGCTGAGGAACGGGAGAGTATCCAGACATGCCGCCACCGAGATATGAGCTGCCTGAACCGCCGGTTGTAATAGCGCGCTTCTGCTGCTCACGGCGCTGTAGCTCAAGCTGGCGTGCCCTGCGCTTGAGCTCCTCTTTGGCCTCTGCTTCTTTGTTCTGTCACCAGATAAGTGGGGAATGGATGAGCTGACAACAGTGTACTGACCCTTGCGATGATGTCTTGAATCTTTTCCTCATGACTTTCCATCTCCAAGACGCTCCTCACCTGTATAAGGTTGACTTGTTCTCGATAACCCATGCTCACGATTTCATCAAACGCGCCAAGGAGCTCAAAGCACTGTTTCTGAATTTCGCGCTCGTCGGGGGTGCGGCACATATCGGACACGACACGCGCAAATAGGTGGAGGGTATCTATATCCTGGAGGATGTTGGAAGCTTTATTAGTGATAAGCAGGATGTAGAGGTCTTCGAGGGGCTGGTAGACATAGCGGACTTGGGCAGTTTCGACGGAGGTGTGCTGAGAGTTTGTGGGGATGAGCTTTGGGAAGGAGGCGAGGAGGGATTCGATGTGGGTGCGCGTCATGGGATGAAATTGGCGCGAGAGCACCGCTGGAGGGATGCATAAGAAATGGACATGGCAAGGACGTGAAAGTAGACTTGCCTTTGCCGCCTTTGGTGCATATAGATGCTGCTAGAACCACCTATGATTTGTTATATGATGTCAGTCTTGTCAAGTCCTAATGGTGCTCACCATCTTCGACAACAATGAAAATCAGTACAAGATCGCTCAAGACACAAGACACGTTAGTATCGCACTCGTGCCGATCATTGCCGCCTCATTTTTGAAAGTCCGACGTTTCCTTGTGGCTGCGTACAGATTCTTCTTAGCTTACAGAGGGCGCCATCATATCCACCGGCCGGGTTTGAAGCTGATTAGCACTTCTATCACTTCCAGAATAATGGCAGAACCCCTCGGTTTATAGTAGGATACATGTACAGGCGAGCATATGGTCATATGGATCTTCTAATCCTTCCTCTCCCCTCCCACAGCGATGTATGCCTTGCCCCGAGGTTCGCGGGGACGGCCCACAGGTGCTGCGGCGCAGAATCCCAACAGTCGGTTCAGGGTAGTAGCCAAATACAGCAGCGAAATGAACTATATGCGGAATGTTGTCGCCTGTGCCACCCCAGTCATCGGCACACGCTGTAGCATTGCACTGCAAACTAAGGTATGAGACATCCGTAACAGCGAGACAACACAATCAAGCACACCGATAAACCCTGAGCGAGAGGAACATCGATAATAGGCGGCACTGGATGAGTTGCACGGACAGGTCACCAGGTTGAGAGGCGTGTCCTAAATGATGGGCGTCATCGATATTGAGGATGTTAGGATGCTGGTATGCGTTGAGACCGACAAAATGTGAGTTGAGTGTCTGGTTTCATCAGCGGACACTCGCGTTCTTGTGATGATTGGCATGCGAACCTTCTTGGCGTGAAGGCGCACCCTGTTTGGGGACTATTCCTCCCCAGTGCCGGTTGGTGGAGCGTCGTACATACAGATATCGGAATTGCTCCGAGTCGTGTAAGTTAAAATGTGTGCGTCAGGTGAGAAGATAAGGATGGCAGGATACATAGCATGGAATGATGCAAGGAGCAGGCAGGACTCGAGAGCCCAGAGCTTGATGGTGTCATCGTATGAAGCGTTGGCGACGAGAGCACCGTCAAATGAGAGTGCTAAATTACAAACAACCCTCAGTTTGAGCACGCTGCACAAGGTTAGAAAAACTTACGACCTTCTGAACCTTTTTTCTGCGGGTGACTTGGCGCTTTTCGGTGTGAAGCTTATATTGCCTATGAGTTGCGGAGGATTTTGTAGCTGGACGAGGTTGCGCTGGTCCTGTGTATGAACTTGCATGGTGGACTTAGAAGAAAAAAGGTGAACCACGTACTTTACATATGACCAGAAGATTTCAAGAGCTAAAACAAGAAGCGTTTTTACATCGGGAAAGAGGTTGTCTACGCAAAACAACATCTATTTAGTTGCGGCGGCAGTCGTTCGGAGGGGGTTGTTATTGTAAATCCGTACCTCTGCTCAAATACCCTACTTAGCGACAAGGTACGTTTTGACTAACTAAAAACTCGTTTCCGCAGTGACTAATAGTGACGTTCACAGTAGCGTTTTCGAGTCGTTTTCGTCGTTGTTTTAGTGTTTCTGTGGAAAACGACTTGTTTTCCAGTCACCAGTGAGTCGTTTTCGTTCGTTGTTTTCGTCCGGCATGTACGGCACGGCATCGGAATATGAAATTCGGTGTAATCCGAGCCACGGCGAGTCGGCGACATCTGACACACCCATGTGCTGCGAAGGAGTTGTAATGCAGGCACGCCTCACCAGTGCGAAGGAATCTGCAACCATTGCCGCCGACTCGGAAATGAAGGAGAACTTTGATCCTCAGGCTACTTCGACGATGGATAAAAAAAAAAGGACAGTCCTTGTTGCGTGAGTGATTAGATAGCATAGCAGATCATCCAGTTGAACTGTGAGCTCAGCAATGACACCGGCAAACAACCTGTCTTGGATCTCATCTGCTGCTAGCTGCCTCTCAGTTTGATGAGGCATGATGGTTCCATAAATTCAAACTCAGGCATGAGAGGAAACCGCTTTTTTGATGACAGGATGATCAAAGTTGAAAACTATTTTCGATTGTTTTCAGCATCGAAAAATGAAAACAACGACGAAAACGAGTCGAAAGCGCTACCGTGAACGTGCCTAATGTAGCAGCTGTGTGGAAAGGTAAGTGGAGTGTGGAGTACAAACATTGCCTTGACAATGAGTTCGCCAAAGCGAGAGTGCCAAGATATTACAGTTAATATACGGCCACCTCAGCTTCGCCCGAGCTACCCTCACGGTATACACAGCTTGAAGTCCTCCAACGCTCCCCAAACTTGAACAACGCTGCATGCGAATAGTATCCACTAAAATGCCTCGATTGCTCTTCCCCAGCATCGCAGTCGTGCTACTGGTATATTTAATCGACTTCACGATTGCAGGAAACACGACTTGCGCAGGAAATATGACACAGTGGTATACCGATGCCGTTGGAGAGACAGCATGTGAGACCCTCCCCCTTATTCTTCTTCATCTCTGACCCTCTCGAGTTCAATAGGCGAGACGTATCAAAGACTCAGACAAATATGCAACCCCGATTGTACGTTGCCTTTTTCTTTGTATTCATAGAAAAGATAAAGTATGAAGTGCTCGATCTAAAGATCAAGTCCCAAACTTTCGAGCAAATACTCCAGGTGACCAATGCGACGATCAATTGCGTACGTTCCAATCAAGTCCCTCCCGTCTCAGTCAGGCTCACATACATGGCTAGAAAGTTGCTGTTGTAACTCTGTATCGTGGGCGCTAAGCATGTTATGTATGAAGTGCGTTAGTTTGTTGATCTCTCGCAGCACCGCGCTTACTCACCACCAAGCTGCCAATGGGACGTAGACGGCGGGCCCGCCGCGGGCATCGACGCAGGTAGTGCTTCAATGGTTTCAATGAGATTACCTAGAAATAAGTTAACTTTTCAGGTGTTGGTGCATATGCCATGTATCGCTCTCCAAGTGGACCATTTTGTAGTCCAGGGACAAATCAATCGTAAGTACTGTGGTGCTGGAATTCTCGCTAGTTGTTCAAGTAGTTTTTTCTGCAGGCTTCCCACTGACATACAGTCGGCAGTCTGCAATAAAGACATAAAACTCGCCAATTTCTTATACAACCTCTTTTGGAATGACGGGGCGTGGTGGGTGTCCAGCTCATTCAGTGTGGTACTGATGCAGATGGCGCGGATTGCAGGTTCTAGTACGTGAATCGGACATGCAGGTTTAACGATGCACTAAAGTACAAATTTTAGTGTATACACTATGAACACCGGTGTCAAGGACGAAGCAGCAACAAACAACAACATGTATACCCACTGCAACAGCACAACAAGCACAACAAGTACAACCTCTAGCTCGAGCGGAACAACCAGCGCCACTACCTCGACCCCGTCGCAAACCACGACCCCTGCATCAGCGGGTTCTACACAAAGTTCTAAGACCCCCATAATCGTAGGTGCTGTGGTTGGCAGCGTAGTTGCGCTAGTCGTTGCTGCCGCAATAGTAAGATTCCGCCGGCGTGGGCACCAACGGAGGCGGCTCGCCCGCGTTTCGATTGATGATGATAACGTGCAAGCACCCGAAATGGGGGCCATCTCGCCATATACAGCTCAAGGTGAGTCTTTATCTACATTATTTGAAGAAACAAAATAAATGTGCTCGTCCAAACCAGACTCAACGTCAGGGAACCAGGGTTCGTACGGGATCGCGCATGCACATAAACGAGGTCATCTACCAATGTCAAGCAGCTTCTCCTCCCCATCACCTTCGACTACTGCACCAGCCGCAACTGCTAGTGAAAGCGGTCAGAGCTCCACAAACCTCCTCGGGAATATAAGTTCGTCCATCGGCGCACTCAGGCACGAAGATGCGGGAGCTGCTCCATCTCTTCTTGCTCGCTCAGGGTCTGGAAGACTGCCTCCGGCCTATGATCCTGTCTGGCAAGCCACCCGGGGCGAATCCTCGCGGCGGAACACTAATCCCGATTCAGAATACCAAGAAGGGTCTCCCTCATACATGTCGGATAGGGAGCCTAGTGTGCAACGCAGCAAGCGATAATGCAACTTCTCTTGCATACTTCAGAGAAACTTTTTTTTGACTCTGCACGACGATTTGAATACGTCATATTCCACCAGAACAATTCTAACGAATTTATTAGCACGCTCGTTTTTGCCGAGGTTTTTGCGCAGTATGACTCAAACTTACAGTTGTAATGAAAGCATATTGATATTCGCTTATACACCGTAACCTTGAAAACTACCTTCTCATTGCATTGGCCGTTCTTCTGCGTTGTCTTTCAGGCTCCTGGGAATTTGATAGTGACAAAGTCCTCCAGCTTTGGTTATACTATTAGTCTCTCTAAAGCAGGGCTGGTCCTCCGATCATCGCCCAGCACGGGTGACTCTGACCCTGTCTGATCGTAACTTCCAACTTACTCTTCCGCATAGTTTCGTAACCTTTCATTCACAATTTCACATTGATATTTGACGATTCACGTGGAGCTACGGCCAGTTAAATCAACCACACCCCGTGCAGAGTGTACAGTGCTCAAATAAGGCCAAGTTCCATGGTGCACATTTGATCTTTGCGCTTGAGTGCTCCCTTCAAAATGCGCATTCTTGGACTGAAACGTCTCGTGTTCAATATATTACATTTTCCATCCGCTCACACATAACCGGCCTTTAGGTTACTTTCGTCTACCAAGGCTTTGACTGCTTGGGCAATCTGAACCGCACCCTAAAAACGGCCGCATCAATACCTCCGTCGTTACTCGATTGCAAGGAGAGGCGCTCACCGGAGTGTCGGAGTGGCAGCATATTGAGACTTCGGCGACGTTTGCTCCAATGTCAAGCAACTTGCCTCCCACCGTACTAACTTTGTGCAGGTTTAGAAGGTTTTGGACCTGCAAGGGTAAGGACTGAATGCTGCAATCGCCGTAGGCAGATAAAAATGCTTACCCGCTGACGCACGACCTCAATGGGTACAGGATCATGCTTCCTACAGTCAAAGGTGCTGGTAAATGAAAGCAGTGAATACTACGACAGACGAACTGACTTTGTGATTAACAGCTTTCCCTCGTCATTGTAATCAAGGTCAGCAAACCACTCTAAACTTTCATCGTCACTCACTATGATGCCAATGAGTGTAGCAATGACAAACCTGCAATGAACGGCACGCCCAGCTCTGCTGCAGCTTGCTGATGAGCTGTTCCTGCAAGTCCCATGAAGGCTACTCCTTGAGGACTGGCCGCGCTAGCTTTGAAAACCTTTGCGACACCCACAACTGCCCGTGCGAGGTCAATAGAGCGTGCTGTCTGTCCATAAACAGAGCCATGGGGTTTAATCTATGGCTATCCCAGTGACTGGTCTGTAGAAATCGATAGAGGAAAGGCGCGTACGTGATTCATGGGAAGACCATAGCGTTTTAGGAACCCATCCAGTGCACCGACCTGATAGATGAAGCAGGATTCTAACTCGTCCTGGCAAGTCGTGAATGTTTCTATGCATGTATTTCGACCGAGATAGTCCATCTAGCTCACCGGCTCAATTGCCATCTCGCGACGTCCAAAGCCTTGCAAATCCGGCAAGGAAGGGTGGGCACCCACAAGGACGTTGTTTGATTTTGCAAGTGCGACCGTCTTATTCATTACTGAAAAGTCGCTGAGTTGAACCGTTATAGCAAGAATAGGTGCGAATGTTAATAAATGGGACTCAACGAAGCATGGAATCCACAAGCGATATTTGCTAAATGTATCGTCTTCATAAGACCTTCGTCATCTCCCTATTTGGTGCTCTCTCTTCAAACGGACGAGACAACGTCCACTGTGAACTGATACATACCATGGTATACAGGGAGAATCCCTTGTATAGTGGGTAACACGATGAACAACTGAATGCTTGCAATGATAATGCTTACCTCCCCCATGTCACAGTTCACGGTAGCTTTCAACGGTTTGCTCATGGTATGACTTTGTATAGCGGTAATCTGCAAACTTGATCAATGACGAGGCAACGCAAAGACAACGTCCCTGATATACTAGAATGACTTTCAGGTGACCCTATGCGTCTGAGAGACCTCGGCCCGCTGCTGCAGTCAATTAGTGATCACGCTGATAGATTCTTAAGATAGAATATTCGTAGTTCCTATTTGTAATTACATCCACGTGTGATGAAATACCAGTTTACGTGACTTTGAGAATGTAGTAGATAATGAAAAATATGACACGTTTGATCAATTACTAGAACTCTACCTAGAAGCTTCTTTCCCTTGCGGAATTCCTGGGAGACCTGCTGGGCGTGCGTCATCGCGGTCCACAGTCTGAATATTTTGTCCTGACAGAGGTCGATCTACACAATTACATGGTGAGCACAATGAATCAACGACATTACGAAAGGAAACTACCACCAGTGAAACTGGAGCTGCGTCGCGGCGTATTTCTGGACACCCAAAATGGATGGTATGCGGGCGGGAGCCTTTCTCTAGGTGCATCATCGGGGGGAATCAGGGTGCCAGCATCTTCTTCTCGACTGTAAAGTGCCTCGGATACACGGTCTGGCACGACATATGACGCGCCAGCACCAGATGCGATCATTGATTGGGTCCGTTCAGGACTCATGGAATTCAGCATCGGCTGAGTAAACTCCCTAGAGCTGTCAAGCCGCCGAACTGGATTGAACTCCTTGTATCTCTGAACGGTCACTAGGAATTTATGTTAGTCCGATGCGTGCATGCGATAAGACTGCAAGCACCTGGTTCAGTATCCATGAAAGAAGTTATATGGACAGGCTGGTCGCCATGGGGTCTGTTGCCCAGGAATGGGGATGACATATCCTGGATCATGCCCGGCCGCTTGCTCCGTCTGGTACAATAGATACCACCGAGCACGGCAATTATCGCAAACACACTACCACCCACGGCACCACCAATGATAGCATTCCGCGTGCTGGATGAATTGGAAGAAGTAGATGAAGAGGTATCCCCAGAGCTAGTCGATAATGCAGAGGCAGTACCGATGCTAGTGCCCGTGGATGCGGGGAGGGATGCCGAAGGTGAAACTTGGTTCGGACAAACAGTGAAAGTGTTGTTGTTGTTTGCTACCTGCTGTTCTACTGCATAGTCCGCTGTCCATCGACTGTGTCATCGTCAGGAATGGGCTCCTGCATCCTTTCACCTTTGACTCACTAGATCCTATTTCAGGGCGAGTCAGTAACTGAAACAGACATCCACATCAAATTGAAACTAACCAGGATCCATCACTCCAAAAGGACCTATTGTACGCAAAATTCTCGATTTTGATATTTAAGTTACAGACAGCTTGCTGGACATCTGTCGGAAGCCTAAACAATATCAAGCGATGTGTGAGTGGTGCATTGCCTTCAATTTGGTTTACTCACGAGTAATTTGTGATAGGACCGCACATCAACCCACTGTTATCACTGTTATTGAGATAAGCAGTGTAGGTACCAGAAGCTGCAACATAACTGCATGAGTAGTCGTTTAAAGAAATTAAATTTGTATTACGCGCGTCAATCCCAGCTACATCGCCTGCTACAGCATCTTGTTGACAACTGCGTGCGTTCAACAAACGAACGTGAAGGAGAAGACCATGTCTTACTTCATGCAAAGCATGCTTAGCACGAATGCCACAGAATTGCAACAGCATTCCGCTAACCATCAATTCAGCAAAAATAGCGGTCCCGGTACGATAAGGCTAGGCTTACAAAGTTCGTCGATGCAATGATCACCGGGGGTGGTTGCAGCGAAATTGCCAACCACGTCTGTTTGCCATGCGTGAAATACATGAACTCCGAGAGATGCTTGGGAGACACTCACAGCTACTGTTGCATATTTGTCGAAGCTGCTGATATGTCATGCCTAACTTATTAGCACGAAGCCATGCGAGTCGTTGCGGATGTACTGGAGGACTTACAAGGCGTTTCACCAACTGCACTTGTGTACCAATCCAGTTGGCTGCTGAGACATGTCGTATTACCAGCAGCTAGGACAATGCCTGCATAATGCAATATTAGAAGCCCTTGTAAACATGAGCGAAGTGGCGCCCACATTGAGGCGTGCGTGGGCGAAAGGTGGGTGGTTGGCTTGAGGCGGGGGATTCAAATATCTGGAGATGTTAATTGAATGGCAGTGACAATAAATTGTTCGCCGGTCTCCCAGGATCATTGTTTTCGGAATAGATGAAGTTCGGAGTTGGCATCAACTTCAGAAGGCAACCATCGACTGGGTGATGGGCCTATAAAGGTTAATGCAACTTACATATGGGCTATCTGCGAGCAGTAAGTACTTCAAGTGGTAGATCATTATTTTATAATAGTGAATACATGCTACCCTGAAAGGCTGACATGATGCCTAATAAGGAACGACTATTTTTGATAGAGGCCCCTTGCATGTACATTGTAAGCCAGTGCGGGAACATCATGATCCTCCCTATCTTAGATCGTCGTTCTTGCCGCTGAGGAGAATGATGAATCCAATCATGACAGTGAGCGCGTACGTTGCTGATTAATATGGATACGTTTCAAGTCGCCTAAGGGCGTCACTAACCCAACCTTAAAAGAGTTTTCCACAGGGTGGCCCCAATTTTCCCTACCAGCCACTCGACGGTCCAACGTCAGTAAACTACTCGGCTCTGTGCCGAGCTGCACAGCACGCAAGACAGACAGCTTAGTCCCTATTAGACAGCTTAGTACAGCAGCATTTTTCTGTGTCAAATTCCGTACAGATTGCTACAGACGCACTCAGAGAAGTGCCTTTCTGCAGAAGCTGCCCACAAGACACCCCCTGCAGTACATACTCAGCTGTCCACACATGCACAATAAGAACAAAACAATAGATTCAACCAGGCTGAAACACAACACATGGTACAGTGATCAATCAGATAACAATGAATGCAGCATGGTGAGGTAACTCAGGTGGCAAAAAGAACAGCCCAACCTCAATCGAGCACCACCAGGAGGTGCTCGTGCTTCGATATGTCCCTGCCGTCGACGCTGTTGAACTCCGCCCTGCATGAATTCAATGAGTGTCATAGACATCATAAAAGGAATTGTCGCCTTGCCATCCTGCTTCAGCCCACGATTGAAGTTGCCGCTCCAGCTTCGGTCCGTGATATGGGTCTTTCATGACCTTTCCGAGGAGATCAAGCATTTGGCGATAGATAGAGCCGTACAATTTGGCGGAAAGTCATCGAGAAGGTGCCACAAAGGTGTGAGATGGTGCGAGGTGTCGCGAAGGTGCGAGAGGGTGTGGGAAGGTGCTGTGGAGGTGTGAGAGGGTGCGAGAAAGTACTGCAAAGGTGCGAGAGAGTGAAAAGGTGCCGCGAGGGTGCGAGAAGGTGCTGTGAAGGTTTTGAATGCCGCGAGAGGGTGCAGGAGGTGATAGAGGGCATGGGAGGGTGATTATATGATAGGCTGTTAGCAGGAAGGAGGCAAAAAAGGGATATGACTTACAATTTTGGATCCGGGAACTGATGGAAGGTGGGGATTGGTGGCAGCTCCAGGATGTAGGAAGTTTGTGGTAGGGCAGTGGTTGGTGCAACTCTGCTGAGAGAGAATGAGAGTGTGAGAAAAGGTTAAATAAGTGATAAGGAAAGGAAAGACAACAGGTACTAGAACATAATAGTAGGCAGAACATAGTAGGTAGAAGTTAGCGTTAAAGCGGAACAAAGACTTGCCATATTCAGATGACATTGTCTAATGTTGGGTTGATTGTACCAATGTCGCAACTCTTTCATCTCATACCGTGTTGGAATGCCCTCAAAACCAGTCAATAAGGAAGCTCCACTCATACTCGAGGACGATAATAGCCTTGACGAAGAAGATTCCCACCATTGTAGTGCTCTCCTCGATGCTCTTTGGAGGTGGATGAGGATCCCAATGCTGACGAGACCGACAATAATGTGGATGTAGTTCAACTTCATCCGCATTGTTGTCGGTCTTAACGTCAAGTTGACGCTGTGTCCAATGCGCTGCCAATCATGATGCTCAGTTGCAAAGAAACGAAAGCGAGGTAATTTCACGCACATACCCACAGCCGGTGGAGGGGGCATGGGCCTTCTTGTTTGTCGAAATGACAACGACCTTTCAGATCATTTCATGAGCGCTCAAGAAAGGTCGACTGTGAGTGGGGTGGTTTACGCGCTTCCTGCCAGTAAGCTGAATGCATATCCTTCAGTCTCTATTTCACCTCATAATTCACTTTCCCAGGATTCGTTTCTCACACGCGATGATTGGTTTCTTCTTTCCAATCCATCTCGTCGCTCGACCCCGGGTCGTTGCTCTTGTACGTGCCTGCACCATCTTGTACCCTCCCTTCTTGCGCCCTCGATTTCGCCGTCTTTCCCTGCCTTCTGTCTGATGATTTGTCCTTGTGCCCGATGATCCGTCGATCCATATGCTGCTGTGACTGGTGGTTGTCTTCCTGATGTCGTTCGTGTCACTTTGGCGCCGCCGCTCTTTTTTTCTGAGTGGAGGCTTTCTCAGGGGAAGCCCATTCTTTCGGCCCGACTCGCTTCTGACTCGACGTTCTCTTTGCCCATTCCCATCATGCATTTTTCAATGTTCGAACTAGCGACGAGACACAATGGACAGGGCCTTTTTTGTTTGGTCGGTCGCTTTGATTTTGGTACAAGTTGGGCCGCTGGCCACACCGTTACTTCTGCAGTGGAGCGTCAGGCTCAAGGACGCTTTCATTTCCACACTTTCCGTGCATCCGCGGTAGTTGATAACGCTGTATGTTTGCACAGTTGCATGCAGCGACCATACGACATATCTATCGTAGACCGAAGGCTAGTGGAAGATGCACGCCCTTTCGGCATTTTCAGTACGCCCCCGTCACCGATGGTCATTATGCATCGTCCTCATCATTTTTTTTTGCGTGCACCTCCCGTAGGTGTTCTTGCTGCGTTATTACAACGTGTACATGCGTGCGGGGGACCGCCGTCACATCCTTACGATATTATTGCACAGAAACAGCGCATTCTGGGGCACACGGTTTATCTTGCTGATCTGGAATGCGAGGATGCGGGGGAAAATGGTGGGGTGCCAGCATACAAGCAGCAAGCGAAAGCTAACGGAAGCGCAGATGAACTCCCTGTGATGGACACCGAGGCGGAAAAGTGGCCACGAAAGATGTGGGCATTTTAACCCCAAACGAGGTACGAGTGCGGGCCTAGAATAATTACTTTGTGGCGCGGTAGTACGACATGCAACTCTCGTCTCTGCATATAGTAAACGATGAAAAATACAACCCGTTTGATCAGTTACTAGAACTCCACCTAGAAGCTTCTTTCTCTTGCGGAATTCCTGGGAGACTTGTTGGGCGCGCGTCATCGCGGTCCATAGTCTGAATATTTTGTCTTGACAGGGATTGATCTACACAATTACACGGTGAGCACAATGAATCAACGACATCACGAAAGGAAACTACCATCAGTGAAACTGGAGCTGCGAGGCGGTGCATTTCTGGACACCCAAGATGGATGGTATGCAGGCGGGCGCCTTTCTCTAGGTGCATCATCGGGGGGAATCAGGGTGCCAGCATCTTCTTCTCGACTGTAAAGTGCCTCGGATACACTGTCACCTGGCACGATATATGACGCGCCAGCACTAGATGCGATCATTGATTGGGTCCGTTCAGGACTCATGGAATTCATCATGGGCTGAGTAGACTCCCTAGAGCCATCAAGCCGTCGAACTGGACTGAACTCCCTGTATCTCTGAACTGTCACTAGGAAATTGTGTTAGTCCAATGCGTGCATGCAATGAGACTGCAGGCACCTGGTTCAGTATCCGTGAAAGAAGTTCCATAGACAGGCTGGTCGCCATGGGGTCTGCTACCTAGGAATGGGAACGGCGTATCCTGGATCATGCGCGGCCGCTTGCTCCGCCTGATACAATAGATACCACCAAGCACGGCAATTATCGCAAACACACTACCACCCACGGCACCACCAATGATAGCATTCCGCGTGCTGGATGAATTAGAAGAAGTGGGCGAAGTGGTATCCCCAGAGCTAGTCGATAATGCAGAGCTAGTCGATAATGCAGAGGCAGTACCGATGCTAGTGCCCGTGGATGCGGGGAGGGACGCCGAAGGTGAAACTTGGTTCGGGCAAACAGTGAAAGTATTGTTGTTGTTTGCTGCCTGCTGTTCGTCTGCATAGTCCACTGTCCATCGACTGTGTCATCGTCAGGAATGAGTTACTGCATCCTTTCACCTTTGACTCACTAGAACCTATCTCAGGGTAAGCCAATAACTGAAACAGACATCCACATCAAATTGAAACTAACCAGGATCCATCACTCCAATAGGACCTGTTGTACAAAAAATTATCGATTTTGATATTTAAGTTACAGACAGCCTGCTGGACAGTTGTCGGAAGCCTAAACAATATCAAGTGACGTGTGCGTAGTGCGCTTTCTTTAACTCGGCTTACTCACGATTGATTTGTGATAGGACTGCACACCGACCCACTGTTATTGAGATAAGCAGTGTAAGTTCCAGCAGCTGAAACATAACTGCATGAGTAGTCATTTAAAGAGATTAAATTTGTATTACGCGCGTCAATTCCAATCACATCGCCTGGTACAGCATCTTCTTGGCAACTGCATGCGGTTAACAAATGAGTGTGAAAGAGAAGCCTATGTCGTACTTCATGCAAAGCATGCTTAGCGCGAATGCCACAGAATTGCAGCAGCAATCCGCTAACCATCAGTTCAGCAAGAATAGCGGTCCCAGTACGACAAGGCTAGGCTTACAAACTTGGTCAGCGCAATGATCACCGGGGGTGGTCGCAGCAAAATTGCCAACCACATCTGTTTGCCATGCGTGAAGCACATGAACTTCGAGAGATACTTGGGAAACACTTACAGTTATTGTTGCATATTTGTCGAAGCCGCTGATATGTCATGCCTGACTTATTAGCACGAAGCCATGCGAGTCGTTGCGGATGTACT
The DNA here is from genome assembly GCA_029603245.1 of Rhizopogon salebrosus TDB-379. Lineage (NCBI taxonomy): Eukaryota > Fungi > Basidiomycota > Agaricomycetes > Boletales > Rhizopogonaceae > Rhizopogon > Rhizopogon salebrosus. The sequence goes on along the minus strand of MU837009.1, from coordinate 22,639 downwards.
GGAGGACTTACAAGGCGTTTCACCAACTGCACTTGTGTACCAATCCAGTTGGCTGCTGAGACATGTCGTATCACCAGCAGCTAGGACAACGCCTGCATAATACAATATTAGAAGCCCTTGTATACATGAGTGAAGTGGGGTCCACATCGAGGCGTGCGTGGGCGAAAGGTGGGTAGTCAGCTTGAGACGGGGGATTCAAATATCTGGATATGTTAATTGAACAGCAGCGACAATAAATTGTTCGCCGGTCTCCCAGGATCATTGTTGAATAGATGAAGTTCGGAGTTGGCATCAACTCACGAAGGCAACCATCAACCCGGCGATGGGCCTGTAAATGTTACATATAACTTTACATATCGGCTATGTATATTTTTGCGTTTATTTCAATATGATCAACTATAGAACTGCGAGCAGTAAGTACTTCCATTATTTCATAATAGTAGTAAATACATGCTACCCTCAAAGGCTGATGGGCGATTCGATAGGAATCAGCGACAACTTGTTACATAAATACTAATAGTGATCTGTGCAACAAGCTGATAAGTTTGTACTTGTTGGTTACGCTACTAAGTTTAATCAGCCAACACCCCTTCATCCGTACCTCCATCACACCCCATTTATTCTGCTACTATTGTTACATCTGACGAGAATTTCCAGCTGCAGGCTGATTTGAGCCGTACGAAATTGTTTTCAAACGAGGAACCCTCTCCCAGGCCATTACAAGTCTACAACACGATAACAGTCACCTTTTCCAGTCTCGGTCCGCCTTTTTCACAGGCATGCAGGGTGGGTCAAATCAAGGCTGGAATAGCCTTGCGCAACATGGTGGAAGTATTTCCAATAATACAGCGAGCTGATTGTGATCGACAACATCAGAAAACAGCGCACACATCTACCCTCAACACGCCACACTGATACAAATGATAAATCTGCCCAACACTTCGGGAGCACTAGTACGAACCACTCCCAACGCAACGTCAATCAAGACTTCCAGCACCTCCAATAAGTCACACTTGCGAGGCCCACCAGCTAACCAAGCAGCCGCAGCTCCTAGCAAAAAATTTCGCCCTGCGGCTACGAGGAATGGCAGGTAAGCATGACCGCTACTTTTGTTTTAGATTCAAAGTTACTAACTGAGCTTCGCATTACTGGGAATCTTTGTGCAATCGCTGGCTCGCACAGCTAGCGCCACACGGATCCTCGCACGAGTTCAAAGGATGTTGGGATTCATTGGGTAAAGAGCGCCAGCAGGTGAGTTAATCGGCTTTCTACTTTGATCGAGCTAACTATTCAACTCCAGAAATACGACGCCGAGGCAACAAAACTAGTGAGCGGCTACTGATTTGTTTCACTTTTCTTACGCGCCTTCCCTTCATTCTAGGTCTCCGAGGGCACTTGGTCTGGCAATACTGTTGAGGTGCTCAGTAAGTTTTCTGATGGCACGCTGTACTAGCAGCAGAATGTGAGGAGTGTGGATGCGAGTAATTATATTGGCAACTTCCGTGTACTAGTAGTGCTATCATACATTCATAATGCATCGATTTCCGTATAATCACATCGATACCGCTCAGGAATCGAACGGAAAGCAATTGTATTTATAATAAATCTACGGAAATATAACCACTGCTCATTGCGTCGAAAGGCGTATATGCGCATCAATTTTTTTGCAAATCTGCATCTACGAGATTCGAAAGGTCACAGCCACTATAGATTTCCGGAATAAGGAACGACTATTTTTGATAGAAGCCCCTTACATGTACGAAGCCACTACCTCACCCCCTTGCTTAGTGCACAATCCACAACCAATAGGGCACGTACCTGTCCTGTGAACGATTCAATATTGCAGTGACGCCCAGATTGTCGTTCTTGCCGCTTAGGAGAATGTCGAATCCAATTATAACAGTGAGCGCCTACGTTGCTGATTTATATGGATACATTTCAAGTCGCTTACTTAAAGGGTGGCCCCAGTCTTCCATACCAGCCACTCGACGATCCAAGCACATTCAACGATCCCTCATCCCAAGACCGCCCTGTGAAGGTGAGCATCGACCTCGCAAAGTGTAAAGGTTCATTTGCGCTGACACATACGCCACTCAATGGAAAGGCTACTCACCAGGCGGTGGGCGGAATTTTGGCTGCAGAGATTCCTCTGCTCGAACCCGACGCAAGTATCGGACTGGATGTGTGGTACACTATATTCGGGAAAAAAGCATTTGGACCCGGATGCGTTCTCAACGAGGGGGCGAAGGCGAGTTAGCGTGCAGGGTCTGGTATCACTTACTTACTGATATGTGGTGCCAGGTTATGGACAATTTAATTGCCATCGGTGTGTTGAGAAAGGCGCCTGTCGCAGAGAATAGCGATGCAGCACTTGCTGTGCAGTCGAATTTTACATGGTTTCTTCCACTTATCCCAGAGGGGGTCCAGTTAATCGACCATATTCAGCGTGCTCTGAATATCGACGGCGACAGCAAGCTTGTTTATTCAAGGCCTGCACCATCATTTCACGCCAACATCCAGGTGCCACATGTTGAAGAAGATATTGCATTACTGTTGGATGTCATCGGAGTAGTCGCCTATCTCACCATCTCGAAGTCACTAGGAGGACTGGAGAAGCCCCGGCGCTTCATGGCATTACCACGCACTACAATTGAGAAACGACGCAAACCAGATATCGTCGTTCTCCACACCAAACATGGAGCTGTGGCTCCTGCTTGTCTCGAGTGGAATCACATCGCTGCTATAGGTATGTGCTAGTGTATTGTGCTGGCTATCCTCATTCATCACGAACATTCAGGTGAAGTGAAGTATGCTGACCATAAGCATCTGATGAATAGCACCCTACGCAATGTAATTGATCTGGCTTGGTTCGTCTCAATGGCGTCTTTCTCACGCCGCTTTGTCATTGGTTTCATGTTTTGCGGCTCTAAATTCACAATAACCCTCACCGATCGTGGAGGCAATGCAACACAGATCCCCTTAAACATGCACACAGCAGAGGGTGCACATTCTTTTATATGCTGCATTGCTCATATGGCCCTTGCCTTTGAGGATCAGGTCGGAGACGATCCCAATTTCACTACCTTCGGTCTGCCACCTCATGTTCAGATGGTATTTCCTGGCTGGAAGACACTCCGTATCATGTGCCGATTGTTTCATTCTGCTTCCTTCACTGGCAGGGGGACACAGGTGTTCCTTGCTGCTGGCATGTCGGATCTCAAAACTTATGTCGTCAAAGATTCGTGGCCTACTCTTGTCGAGGCTCGCGAAGGTTATATCATTAAGCATATCCGTGCGCACCTACAGAGGTTATTTAGCCTTTGCCTGCAACATTCTCTCAGTGACGAGGATTTAGAGAGAATTTGTGGCTTGGAATTGTCCTTCTTTCCTAATGTCGTTCACGAGTACTTTTGCGAAGCCCCTCATCCGAACACAGGTGAAATGATGCCTGATTCAACCAACATGCGTCGCTATTGTGCCATCCAATCTGTTGGTGGGGCAAGAATCCAAACCCGATTTGAGCGCCGATTCCGGTATCGTCTGGTGTATGAGGATGTAGTCGTCGAGTCCACCTGGTTTTCCAGCAGGAGGGAGTATTTTACGTGCATACTTCAGTATCTCCTTGGTAAGTTTATTCTCATATGGGATCACAATGAGTGCTGAAGCAGATGAGACCAGCGCATCAATTTGCGTGCACGGTTAACGTCCTGCACAAAGATATTACCCCTTTCAACCTGTGGATTAAACTTACGATGCCTAGAGTGGAGGCCGCTGTCTCCCTATGGGTTGATGGGAAACCCCCTTCTCTCCGCCCTGGTCAACTGGGTGACTTCGGACTCGCTTTCAGGCAGGGCCTCAAAAATTTTCCCATCATTGACGAGCTCGAGAAGCCCAAGTCCATGCAAGATGACGGGCAGGGTTATAGCGGAGTGGTGGAACAGCTGTTGAATAAGGTGCATTTGTCTCCAACGGCTAGAGAAGACATTGATTCACTGGCACTAGACCGATCGGTAAGTTGTGCAAAGCTTAATGCGAACAGCTGGACTCCTGACACACATTGCTGCCATCTTTTGCCACCAGGGTTCGCCCAAGTACATGGCGACAGCCATACTTGCAGACCCTTTTGGCCAAAAGCTGGTACATGATAAAAGACATGACCTGGAGGGCTTTTGGTGGACCATATTCTGGACCGTCCTTAATACCGAGGGTCCCTATTGCCAGATGGTGGAGTGGGGCCCTCCCATAAATGGTGCCATTCCTACTTCCCACGATTCCCTGGCACCTATTACCCGTATACCACCGTGGTTGCGTCAAGGAGGGTTTGAAACAATGACGTATCAGTCCATTGTTGACGATCGCCTTGAAACCTTGGGCAACTGGCGGCATTACAAGGCAATGATAAGCCCCTTCTGGCATGATGACGCAATAATTCAGGGCCTGGAGAAGATGTTCAACATATTCATGAATCCTGAACTCCTCGTGGACCACTATCCGGATGCTCGGCGCCCAGTTCCAGGCCAAAAATTCGTCCCTCGCAGCTTTATCGATGAAAATGCTGTTCGTGTTACCCATCAAGACATGATCAGCATCATAGAATCCATTCTTGCGGGCATGAAAGATGAATCGGCGCCGTCCTCAAAGGTGGTAGAGCGCGCACGTGCGCAGTATCAGGCTATCCTCGACAGTAGGGACGTTCTTGACGTCGATCACGATCCGGTCTTCGCGGACAACCAGCCTTCCCCCCAGCCTCCTTCATCACCAGCCAAACGTCCTAAACAACCTTCCATCTATCGCCTAAGAACTCCAGCAAAGAATTCCGCCGCTGGTACTGCGGATGCTAGTGCTGTCGGCAAGTTTGCAGCTCAAACCTCTTCATCTCAAATGTTTTTACCTTACACTGCTTCCCCACCTCTCAGTTGCACACTGGCAAGCTACATGGATGTCAGCGATACTCCTCCATCTTCAGACTCATGCTATGGTGCCTGGCTCCCAGGTGAACCTATGCTGTACTCTACGCATGCTTTATCTATCCCCACCAATAACTGTGCGACTGTGAATTGGGTCAGAAATGCTCCAGAGGCTGCATTGAGTACCAGTGCAAATCCCTACCTTGCTATGACCATTTCCGGTTCCCAGCAGATAGGTTTCAAGCGTCGTCACGATGAGGTTGATGAGGTTGATGATCCCCACGCTACTCTGGGGCCTCTCCCTCCCAAGAAGGGGCGATTTCATTAGGCGTTCAAGGCACATATGCAACGTCTTCTTAAGTAACCATGTCTTTTTAGTAGCAGCCATTGTAGTAAACGTTGACAGAGGCGTCGTCGTTTTATTTTTGGTTGTAAATTACACAAATTGGGACTTAGTCTAATGTTGGGGGTTGATTGTACATGTACCAATTTCACAACTCTTTCATCTCATACCGTGTTGGAATACCCTCCAAACCAGTCAATAAGGAAGCTCCACTCATACTCGAGGACGATAATAGCCTTGACGAAGAAGATTCCCACCATTGTAGTGCTATCCTCGATGCTCTTTGGAGGTGGATGAGGATCTCAATGCTGATGAGACCGACAACGATGTGGATGAAGTTGACCTTGTGTCCAATGCGCTGCCAACGATGCCCAGTTGCAAAGAAACGAAAGCGAGGTAATTTCACGCACATACCCAGGAGCCGGGGTACGTGACCGCTCGAGGGTCATATGACACACCTCAATTGTGCCACGTACGGCTGAGTCTCCCGTCAGTACTTCAAGTCCATGCAGTCTTATCAGACTCCAGTGACTAGATATATATAAACTGCCTGGAGCTATCTTATTGATGTACGAATTTCTTTATCTGCGAGCCCTTCCCGACGTGCACTATCATGACGCTCAATAGCGAATATGCTGGCCACAAGCTGTTGGTCGCAAATCGAGGAGAGATCGCTGTCCGAATTATTCGAACCGCCCAACGGTTGGGGATAGAAACGCTAGCCATTTATACCTCATCAGACGCCCTCTCGCCTCATGTTACCATAGCAGACGAGGCTGCTCACTTGCAGAGCCGTACTAGCGATCAAGAGCAACTAGGATCAGAGTCAAAGTTGTATTTGTCAAGTGCTAGTATCATCTCGATATGCAAGCAGCATCGGGTTACTATGGTTCATCCGGGTTACGGATTCCTCTCAGAGAATGAGGACTTTGCTCTTGCTGTGGAGGCAGCTGGGATGATCTGGCTCGGTCCGCAACCGGATATCATTCGGACCATGGGTCTAAAACACGAAGCCCGAGTCCTTGCTGCAAACGCTGGCTTGCAACTCGTTCCAGGATCCCAGGGGCTTGTAAGCACTCTAGATGAGGCGCTAAGCATAGCAAATACGGTCGGGTTTCCTGTGATTCTGAAAGCAACAGCCGGCGGAGGGGGCATGGGCCTTCTTGTTTGTCGAAATGACGATGACCTCTCCAATCATTTCATGAGCGCTCAAGAAAGAGCGACTGTGAGTAGGGTGGTTTACGCACTTCCTGCCAGTAGGCTGAATGTATATCCTTCAGTCTCTATTTCACCACGGTGGAGTTTTTATTGAGCGCTACTACCCGGAAGCACGCCATATCGAAATACAGGTAAGTGTCCGTGAAGCTTGAATTCACCTTGCCTCTCAGCGTCATAGGTATTTGGTAACGGACTGGGCGATGTGGTACACATGGGAGAGAGAGAATGCAGTATTCAAAGGAGACATCAAAAGGTCCTTGAAGAGACGCCAAGTCCATTCTTTACTGGTCGCTCTAGTGAGTTCTAGTGAAAGTAAAGTGAGTAGTCTTGCACTGCTAATGTTTCACAGGTCTTCGCGGGGATATGTGTGATGCAGCCGTGAAGTTGTGCAAATCCATCAAATACGGATCCGCAGGTTAGATTGCCCGCAATGCTCAGTGCTCATATCATACTTCATACTTATTGTCATCCAGGTACGGTAGAATTTCTCGTGGACGATGATTCGGGGCAGTTTTTCTTCCTTGAAATGAATACCCGTATTCAGGTGCGTGAAGTCACGGTGGTGATCGAAGTCGGAAAGGAGATGTAATCTAACTGCGTGTAGGTCGAGCACGCTATTACTGAGGCTATACATCCTGGCCTGGACCTTGTAGAAATGATGATTACACAGGGAATTGCGCAGCGGTCTGAAGCGCGAGGTCTCGATCATACAACTCAGAGCATGACGCAAGCTATCTACGACAAGAACCTTGTCCAGTCCTACACTCACGCCATCGAGGCTAGAGTCTACTGCGAAAACCCCTCGGAAGATTTCAAACCCAGTCCAGGTATCCTACAACTCGTGGAATTTCCAGAAGAGGATTGGCTGCGGGTTGACAGCTGGGTACGTATGTTAGTTAGTGGCCAGCATGCACCCTCAAATATAGACTCCGCAGGTGTCGACAGGCACGGAAGTGACACCGTATTTTGACCCTTTAATATGCAAACTAATCGTGACTGGTTCAACGCGAGGACAAGCAGTTTCCAGGATAGCTCGAGTATTGAAAGCCTGCAAAGTTTTTGGCCCGCCGAATAACCTGGCTTACCTGACCTCAATATGCGAAAGCTCTATTTTCAAGGAAGGGAAGGCAACAACACGATTTTTGGACAGCTTCAATTTCTCTCCAAGGTGCGCAAGGTTTCATGTGGAGGAATCCTGCCGATGTCTGAACCTTTTCCCAGAGTACTTACCGTCCTTTCAGCTGGTATTGAAATGACTATTCAAGACCTACCGGGCAGGCGTATTGGATTAGGCATGCCACGAAGCGGCCCCATGGACTCCCGGGCATTCGGCGCAGCCAATGTACTTGCTGGCAATGCACCGGAGATGGAGGCGTTAGAGATTATTACCCTTCCGGGCGCCGGGTGCAAGCTGAAATTCTACTGTCCCACTATTGTAGCGGTGACCGGTAAGCCAGTAACTGTCAAGATCAATGGGAAGCAGGTATCGACGTGGGCTCGCCTCACCATCCCCGAAAAGGCGGTTCTCGATATTGGCGGCCTGCCGGGTCCTGGGTTCAGAGTTTATCTAGCAATCAGAGGTGGCTTCCCTGAAGTGCCACAATATCTGGGATCCAAGTCAACGTCGATGGGCCTCGGAGGGTATCAGGTACTCCGAGTTCTGCATTAAGATATCATTTTACCTCTGTTCATCATTCCTGCAGGGCAGATCGCTCAGAGCTGGTGATCAGCTTGCCCTAGATTCGGCAACATTATCAGCTGAACATAATGGAGCCAGTCCAGTATCCTTCGTGCTCCACGATAATCTCATCCCGGTTTATCCTCAGGATTGGATTATTCGAGTCTTGGCCGGACCCCACGATGATGCAGAATTCTTGACGCCCGAGGGGAATACTAAGTTTTACACGACAAAATGGTCCGTCAGCTCATCAAGTAACAGAATGGGGATACGGTTGGAGAGTGGTCGGAGCATCGATTGGGCGCGCAGCACCGGTCGCGAGGGCGGCTCTCATCCGAGCAACATCCTAGATAACGGATACGCATTAGGGACGATCAATGTCAATGGAGATACTCCCGTTATCTTGACGAATGAAGGACCAGACATGGGTGGATATGTCTGCTTGTGTACCGTGGCGACAGGTGAAAGGTAGATGACTTCCTCGCGTCACGTAAACTCTACTCATCAATGCGCGTAGATGGAAGCTAGGGCAATTGAGTCCAGGTAGCACTGTCACTTTCAGCAAGGTTTCGTGGCAGGGCGCACAAACTTGTACGAGAGATTCGGTCAGATGGATCGAAACCGTGCATGCTGCTGTCAACGGATTTCAACCCCAAACGGGCTTGATAGATGGTGCCTTTGAACATACGGAATTATCCGGAATCCTCCATAGGAATGAGCGGTTATCTGGAAGTCCGAGGCCCGCCGTAACATTTCGCCAGGTATGTCTGCAACAATGCAGTAATTACTTAACGCCTAAGGCACTGCATCAGGCTGGCGATTCGGCCATCCTTGTAGAATATGGAGATATGCATCTAGACTTCGTCCTTCGAGCACGCGTACACGCCCTCGAATCGGAAGTGCGCAAGAGCAACATTCATGGCATATGGGCGTTTGCTCCATGTATTCGTTCCACAATGGTGAGTTCCGTTTCGCGTCAAGATGTTCTGATCGGCATTGTTGTTAGTGTCATTACGACCCCTTGGTAATATCACAAGCAGACGTGCTCGCCATCTTATTAGAAGCCGAGTGCTTATTGCCTGATTCCGTATCAGACTTTCAGTTCCCTGGGCGTAAGATCACATTCCCGATTGCGCTCGACGATCAGTGGAGTCGTGATGCACTGCAACGATACATGAGGACTACCAGAGATCGCGCTATTTATTTGCCCAGCAACATTGATTACCTCGCGCGAAATAATGGCCTAGATGGTGGTCCCGCTGAGGCACTCCAGAAACTGACGGATTCTCCTTGGGTATGCATCTCTCATGACCGTTGTGTTCTGACGCTCAAATCAAACGAAGCTTGTCTTTGGCGTCGGATTTTATCTTGCATGTCCATTCTTGGTTCCTGTAAGGCCGTGACCACTGAATCAATTTGGCTACTCACAGTAGAACAGATTGACCCGCGATGCCGTCTTGTCGGGCAAAAAATGAATCCATCGCGGACATACACTCCTAGTGTAAGTTCTACCAAATTCAGTGTGGTGACGATGATGATGTTCTATATCCTTGCAGGGGGCTGTCGGTATCGCTGGACCCGTGGCGGCTATCTATCCTGTTGTCTCACCAGGAGGATACCAACTATTTGGGCGCACACTTCCAGCATGGCAAACCTGGGGTAAAGGGCATGACTTTGCCCCCGATCGGCCGTGGCTACTTCAGCCTTTTGATCAGGTGTTTACCTCCTTCACATGCATGTTACTCAGGCTCCCTGCCTACTAAAACGCCTCATAGGTCCTCTTCGAGCCCGTCAGCGAGGAACGCTATCTTGAGGTGTGTGCATTCCTGGCGTTCGTGGCAAGGATGATTTAAGCGGACCCATCGTGAAGGTTGAACGGGAATTCAAGGCCGGACAGTACAAATTCAGGGTGAGTGTTGTTTCCGTTAAGGTGGTATGAGTGGAAACGCAACGTGATGATAGATCGAGCCAGCCGTATTTTCCATGGCGGAGTACATGGCATTCATCGACAGCATACAGCAAGAGATCGCAGAGTTCAAGCAAAAACAGGCAGAAGGAACAACAAGAGAGGAAGCACGGTGCGTGACATTTTTAAATGACGAGTCGAGCAATTATTCATCCTCCCTGACCATGCTTTAAGTGAGATCGAATTACTGCATGAATGGCAAGTTCAGAAAGCCGCGAAAGCCCTGCCAACAGTATCGGATGACATCGGTATGATATGGTTCGGGCGTGCTAGATTTCCTTTAACTTGTGTCTGCAGACGTTGCATCTGGTAGCATAAGCGTCTCTTCTTCATTGTCCGCGTCTGTTTGGAAGATCAAATGCCAGCCTGGAGAGGTCATACGGTCTGCCGATGATGTTCTGGTCATCCTTGAGGCGATGAAGACCGAAATCAATGTCCATGCAGGAGAAGAAAATATTGGGAAGACGGTGAAAAGCTTTGGTAAAGGAATTAGGGAAGGGGTAAATGTACAAGTGGGAGAAGTCCTCGTGTGGTTGGAATAGTGAAGTGCGGGACTTGTAACATTAGATCGTGAATACATGATCAAGCTGGTACTCACCTTATGAGCTAGCCAAATGTATGATGCTGAATTACTGACTCAACACGAACGAGTCCAAGTGCGAATACTTCTCACGTTCTGGGGGAGATACATCATGATGAAGTTGGTGTCTGTAACTTTTTCATATGAAAAAGTCGTTATCAAAGTTGAATAACAAATGGTCTGGTTATTATTATCACACAACAGATTCATTTTTTCATCAACGGGCGCTACACTTATTCGATGAAGAGCCCGCGTCCACGGACTCAAAACTGGTTCATAAGCGTCGGTTGAGGCGTATATATGCGCTTTACGCTTACATACATTCGCGGCGGGTGCTAAATTAAAAGATTTGCCGGCGTACCTGCTCCAGACTTGCCTCGAAACTTTGTTTTTGGTTGGAAGATGGTCCTTCACACAATAATGTCAGCGGGATGCAGGCTATTGCAGGTGTGGGACCTACCCTGGCCCATCATTATAAAGACGGCTCCACATAATATAACTCAGTATAACTTTACAATGCGAATTGGAGTCGGGGGCGCGTGAGCACCGTTACGATTCATTCCAAAAGGTGAAATTTTGGGGTCTGCATCAAATGCACGCACCGGATCTTCGGCACACTGGAAAAGCCGGCTCCTTCGGAGCAGTTTCCCCCGCCCGATTCAATGGTGTTTGGCAGGTGACCACATGTACGCTTCACGAGGTCTTTCATCTTCATCGAAGTGAAGTGACAGTGGCCCTGATAACCGCATGGTTCGATTGGATGCGTATGGTGCTAGTGAATTCCGAATGCTAGAATTCTGGTTAGAGCCCGCCCCTTCCAGCTCTCTGGATTCATCGGATGGGTGTATCATAGGTGCAGAACGGTGCTAGCTTGGCGTGTTATCCCCAGGAACGTATAATCCTTTCCGAGTCTGCGCGATACACCCACACCATGCTTACCTAGGGGTACGCTATCGACGAATCAACGGTGTGTTTATAAATATGCTAGTGCCAAAATGTCGACTGGAAAATACATTTAAACGTGAAAGGAGCTACATTTGAGGGATGTTGTTGTTCCGAACCACTGAGTCGCATTTCACTATATTGTTATTCTCCACGTCATATAGACAACTCGATGACTAGTTTATTAAGCATCCGAGCGCTACTTAACGTTGGGCGAAGGCGAAGATGTGAAGGCATGGTCCAACCTTGTGAAGTGTGAATGTCTTGGAAGCGAGTCGTGGGGAGGGCTTGGCCACTGTGTGAGTAGGTTGGAAGCTCAGCGGGCATGGGCGTCGACCGAAGTGCTTCAGGTTGGCGACAAAGCAAGGCATTAGAGGAAAATGATTTGCTTACATGTAATAGACCCCCGAGGCAAGTTCCTCGTGGTGATAAACCAAATGAATTCGATAGCGCAACAATATTTGCGGGGGATTTAACGGCGAATGGAGAAATCTAGATGGACCCACATGGTGCACGCGACCGAATGGGACCGGGTGTTATAATTGTTTGACTTTTATGGAAATTTCATGGCGAGAAGCACATTGTATTTGACAGGAAAATTGACATCAGATACTCACTCCCGTTTTCCACGGTCATGTCCCATATGCTTCCCGTGTTTTAGTATCATTCATTACAACTGGAACCGTACAAAAGCCGGAATAATCAGCATGCGGATTTCCAAGTCGCTTGTCCTTCCTGACCACCATGTCGGCCTACGTTGCGCGTTCGGGCAGCTCTGGCTCGGTCGAAAAGATCGATTCTGAGAAGGCCGCTCGTCAGTTCTCTGTTTTCCCTTGACCTCACTAGCCATGCTAAATTCCCCACACTTTAGTCGCAGCCGACGCTCTACCTCTTGCTGATTTTGATGACCCAAACATTGATGAGCAAGAAGCTATAGCTGGTGTTCTAGGTGAGCCTCCCATCTGAAGCTTTAAATCTCGTTCTCAACAGACCATCCCGATTCTCACAGAGGATGACTCTCCTTATCCTGAGGTGCGATCGGCCGTAGCCAACACTGACGATCCTACCATACCCGTGGGCACTCTGCGCGCATGGATTATGGGTGAGTTTAGAAAACATGCATTCGCTAGCGCCAATTGGCTCATTCCAAGCTAGGCTTTTTCTGGGTGATTATCATTCCCGGTTTGAATCAGTTCTTCTTCTTCCGTTATCCATCCGTCAACATAACTGGCATCGTCGCTCAATTGTTGTCATTTCCCATGGGCCGTTTCTGGGCAGCTGTCGTGCCCAATATCTCCGTCTTTGGCGCCCGCTTAAACCCTGGGCCTTTCACGATCAAGGAACACGTTTTAATTACGATTATGGCAACTGTTGGATGGCAATCTGCATATGCGGTAAGTGCGGCTACTCCAGGCCTTCATCAACACAATCACAATCACTAATATCTCCTCAGACCGACATCATCGCAGTGCAGAGAGTGTTCTATGGCCAAGTATTCAATTTCAGCTGTGAGTGTCTCCTCGATTGATCCGTTATTAGGTCTTATATCTGCTTAGATCAATGGATGCTGGTTATGTCTACCCAGCTTATCGGCTTTTCGCTGGGTGGTATTATGCGTCGGTTTTTGGTTCTTCCTCCTTCAATGAGTGAGTTCTGTCTCATCTTTGAGTTTCGGGAAATTTACCGTCGAACCAGTTTGGCCCACAAATTTGGTCACCTGCGCCCTATTCAACACCCTCCATGCACAGACATACGCTGGTATCGGCAAGCGTGGCGGTGTCTCACGAGAGCGTTTTTTCGTTTATGTCTTCTGCGGAGGATGTGCATGGTACTTCTTCCCGGGTTATTTGTTCCAAGCTCTCAGCTACTTCACATGGGTGTGCTGGATCGCCCCAGACAACATCGTTGTCAACCAACTCTTCGGCTACGAAAGCGGCCTTGGCATGAGCTTGATCACCTTCGACTGGGCTCAAATCACTTATGTCACCAACCCTCTCGCGACGCCATGGTGGAGTGAGGCTAACATTCTTGGCGGCTTTGTGATCTTTTTCTGGATCCTTACCCCGATACTTTACTATACCAACACCTGGTATTCCAAATACCTACCCATGTTGTCTCGCACGTCATACGATAACACGGGCGCCGGGTACAACGTGTCTGCCATCCTTAACGCTGACAATACACTCAATGCTACTGCATATGAAGAATACAGCCCTCTGTTCCTGTCAACAACTTTCGCGGTGTCTTATGGTCTATCCTTCGCATCCATCACCGCCACGATCACGCACGCCGTCCTGTTCTTCCGCAAACAGATTTGGGCCCAGTCGCGTCGCTCGATCGACGAACAACCAGACATCCACGCACGTCTCATGTCGAAGTACCGCCAGGTCCCAGAATGGTGGTACCTTATCGTCTTTGTGGTCATGTTCGTCTTCGGTATCATCGTCATTGAAGTTTGGCCTACCCAGTTCCCGGTGTGGGGTTTCGTTCTCGCACTTCTGATTGCTTTCTTCTACATCATTCCAATTGGTATGATTCAAGCTATCACGAATCAACAGGTTGGTCTAAATGTCGTTACGGAGTTGGTCGTCGGATATGCTATCCCTGGACGCCCATTGGCAATGATGCTTTTTAAGGTGGGTAGAGTAGTTGTATCTTGCGGTGCATCGCTAACATGTTTATGTAGACTTGGGGTTACATTACCATGGCACAAGCATTGCAGTTTGCCTCGGACTTCAAGCTCGGCCACTACATGAAAATTCCTCCCCGCACCATGTTCTTTGCACAAGTCAGCGCAGCTGCTGTAGCCGGAACCGTGCAGCTCGGTGTACAAGCTTGGATGTTCACCAACATAGTCGATATCTGCAGCAGCAAACAACCCGATGGTTTCATCTGCCCAAGCACTGAAGTGTTTGGCACTGCATCGATCATCGTAAGTGATCGCCGTACTTTACATGGACTTATTCATTTAAATGGTTTGGTAGTGGGGTGTTATTGGTCCTCAGCGTCAATTCTCACCCGGCCAGATGTACAGTGGCCTCCTCTGGTTCTTCCTTGTCGGCGCGCTTTGCCCCTTTGCTGCTTGGGCTATCTCCCTCAAGTGGCCGAACAGCTTCATTCGCTATGTCAAGTTTGTACCTATCCACATTGCTTGCACCGAGATATTGAAATATAGCGCTTAGTTTTCCTGTCATCTTCACCGGAACGGGCTACATACCACCAGCGACCGCCGTCAACTACATACCTTGGGCAATCGTTGGTTTCATCTTCCAGTACGTCATCCGCCGCCGTCATTTCTCATGGTGGACGAAATACAACTGTACGCATTCTTGTCCTTTCTTTTTCGTGTATCCTGCTAATTCCCCACGCAGATGTCCTGGCTGCTGGTTTGGACTCTGGACTCGCCATTTCAATTATCCTGATCTTCTTCTGCCTGCAATACCCAGCGAATGGCACGATCGGCTCAACCAATATCGCAACGTGGTGGGGTAACACCGTGTTCAAGAACACGGCGGATGGTCAGGGCCTGTCGTATTATACAATCAACGGCACCTTTGGGCCGTCAAAGTGGTAACTTATTTAGGGTTTTTGTTGTATTGTGGAAAAATATCAATGTATTTTGTTTTACTCTCTGCTCTCTCTTCAGAACGTTCGAGTGACCGCTCCAACTCGGTCAGTTGGCGTGTACATATGGTAAGTCTGAGTCTGTCGTGCCCAACTAATTTCACCGCAACAGTGAGAAAGCAATTCATTTGTTGGTGCAATACCAAGTGTTTCTGTGCTACATAGTTCTTTCCTGTGCCGCGTGGCCGCCTAGACAGAGTACTTATATCCGCGGGGATTATCACAACCAGATGGGGCACTAATATCGTTCTTGAAGGCCAAGGCTTCAGACATTGGACTTGCTATTGGAATAACACCTGTCTTTCTTTCAGGAACTGAAATAGGTGGAAACACTGCCATGAAGTGATGGAGAAAAATACTCCCCTGCATATTGTTGATGCAGCGTCCATGCCAAAAGTACTCTGCTAACGGAACGTTTGGTCCTGTCATGTAGTGTGTAATTCCCACCAAGGTGGGACCTGCAATATCGCTGATGAGTCGCAAGTGCTAATGATGTGCAGGCTCGACAACAGAACAGCAATGACACAGCCAGACAGACTCGACAACAAATTACTCCAATAAAGGAACCGTAGGTAGCGCCAAAAGGGAAAGAATGGCGGTCAAAATTAGTCACCTTCAAGAGGGGCGGCACCGTTGAAGATACTGCTGCGAAGGGTTCGTAGCTCGAACATCCGTCCTCCATTTGACCCTGTCCGTGTATTGAGCCAGACAAAGGAAAGGGTGTTAATATCAGTTTTTCATCGTAAAAAATGGCAGTACTCGCACTGTGAGAAGTATACTGCAAGACCAACGCCATCAGCTCAGCGAAAAAGGATTATTTTGTTTTTCGGAGTTGGTCCAGGAGCTGGCGCGCCCATTGTTGCCCAGTTTCAATATCCGGGATTCAACGAACGAGACCTGTACCGAAAATCAACACATACTGTAGTACTCCATTATGGCGCTGCATCCGTCCGATTATTATACACGCACACACACGACATATATACACACAGTTGAACGCTTCACACACGTACACTGTATATCATTATGCAAACACATATTCCTCGGGTCTCTACACAACCCCTTTCCAGAGTTCATATGGGCGTTAAGGCTTAAGGAGCGGGTACAGGTTTTTACTGGTAATTATGGGTTGTACAGATACCCTTGCACGGTCTACCCGCGCATATCAACACAAATGACATAGATATTAAGTACTAATACGGTACTACGAAACAACGGAATGTATTCTATACCAGTTAATACCATCCTTCGCTGACTCCGCACTGGTAAGTGGGACGTGAAACTCAGGAAGAAGCCGGCAAGGTGCAGGAGGATGGTGGTAGTGAGTACATTGGGTGGCACAGGAAGGTGGAAGGTAGCGATAGGGTACAGCAGGGTGCAAGTGGCAAGTATGGCATGAAAGTTGGAAACGCACTGGAGAGCCGGGGGGGGGTATTGAAGGGCAATGAGACTGCACTGGATGGTGCAGAAAGGCAAGAATGGTGCACTTGGGTACTAGAAGGCACTGCACTCGTCAGGGAGGGCGAACGGTTGAGCGCATGAGGATTGGCAGGACTCGGAGGGCACTGGAGGGCACAAGTACTGGGGGATGGGCTCGGAGGCGCAAAAGACGGTTGCTGACCGCGTGAAGGCGAAGGGAGGTGCCCTGAGGGATCGGAAGACCCATTTGAACTTACGTTTGGGCTATGGCAGGCGACATGGTGTGTATGTGAGTATGATGTCAACGTTGTCAACGCTCAGCGCTCAGCGCTCAACTGTGTTGTATGTATGTATGTATGTGTTTGTGTGTGTAATAATTGGACGGATGCAGCGCCATATCCATATCCGTCCAATTATTATACACGCACACACACGGCATATACACACACAGTCAGCTCTACGCGTTCATAGACGTTTGAGACCCGGGGTGAGTGAAGGTTAGTATTTGGGCTGAAACCCGGCGAAGGGGCTTCCAGTGGCCCGAAACACCACTCCTGAACCTAGAGGGGTCCAATGTGAGCCGTGACGGGCGGGTGGGCACAAGAAGCCCAGAGAAGGGTGATGCGTCGAGCAGTGGACTAAGATCAGGTGAAAATTAATGTAGAAAGTAGTAATTAAAAAACTGCGAGATGCAGCTTCTGAGGGAGCGGCGGGCGGGTGCGAGATAAAGGACTGGCGGGGAGCCGTCGTTGGGCTGAAAAAGTCTTGCGCCGAGTATCGTAGTGGGACGAAGCAAGAGTGCGGGGTCTCAAAACTTAACCTTCCGCTTAGACCCCATTCTACGTTAGCGCTTGTGCCTCGCTTCCACTTAGAAAATAAGCTTCACACACGTACACTGTATATTATTATGCAAACACATATTCCTCGGGTCTCTATACAACCCATACCCGCTCCGGAGTTCATATGGGC
>MU837008.1:95590-133397 GCA_029603245.1 Rhizopogon salebrosus TDB-379 | reverse complement strand
CGCATATTGCCAGTCGAGTGCGCATCTCCCTTGTCAAGGTAACGCCGTACAGTAGCCTTGCAGCTCTTTGCCCAGCATTTGAACTCATGTGCACGTCGCCCATCAATTGTAACAATCTTTGGCACTGGGTCAAAGAAGGCATAGACAGGTGAGTTCCAATCCTTCATCAGCCGCTCTGGAAATTAAATTAAATTAAATCGTAATTCACTGCAGGTGCCATAACATACCCCGCTGGTCTTCTGCAGTTTCCTCGCACTTCTCTGATTCACTCTCGCTGCCCTCGGTATTGACATCAATGACATCGACATGGAATGCAGCCTCCTCCTCTGTGCGAACTATGGTGTGTTGCCCACTTGGTGTTGGCACTGGTGTTGTTAAGTCCTTGTTGGCCGACGTGAGACTATTGGCTGGAATAGTGCCAGTTGTTCGGTAAGTTTTTGCCTTCTTGAGGTTTTGAGTCTCATTATTGCCGTTCCCATCAGGCTTCCGCTTCTTGGATGAAGTGGCTGCCTTCTCCTCGAGGGCGGCCTTGGCTCGGCTTGTCATTTTGGTGATTCGTTTTGCTGTGGTTGAGAAGATATTTGGCTGCATGGTGGTCTAGGTTGCAATACGGTTTTCAAGTGCCAGATGTATATACAACTTCTGTTATTTTAAGGTTTGATAGGTTTTCGCACCTGTACAGTATCTACTTTGGGTCGACATATGTCATCTTTAAAAAACCCGCGAGCGGGGTACAGGTTAGGGTACGGGTATCCCAATGTGGAACCCCTACCCCTACCCGGGTGGTACCCCTACCCGGTACCCGCATGGGTTACCCCTACCCCTGCAGTTCCCTATGCACCAGTAGGTGGAACATGAGAACTTACAGTGCGTTGCAGGCATTCTTTGTTTTCCTCCTCTCGACAGTCTATTGCGGACCCCCAATCAGACATCATTCCATGTCTCAGAGGGGTCCAACCCATGGGTGGATTATCAGGAGGTGAAGGAATGGCAGAATCCTCGCTGATATGGTCAACAAACATCAACATGTTGCCATCACTGACATCTCCATGCAAAATCTTGCGCTTTTCATATGCGTTTTGATGACCTAACATAAATATTAGAAAGAACTACAAGAAGAAACAAGAGATTGCTCACCAACCACTGCGCCAGCCATCCCATGAAACATTTCACGTGCAGTTCCAAACCACAGAATATCCACCCCACAAGTTTTGAACAATGTGCGGTGCCGGTGCCTGTCATCAAGCATTGGCCCATTCGATGTGTCCCAACAATATCCCATGGCAGCAGAGATGGATTTGATAGACTCAGGAGGTGCTGACGTAATGTCCTTGCATAGAACATCTTGTGGCCGCATATGTTTCTCCATGATGGTTATTCCTCGCAGGAATCTACCATCAGCCCAAGGATCAGTGTGGGAACAATAATTGTCGTATTGTGCAGCAAAATCCCATTCAGAGTGATTGTCAGGCTCTGAGGCAAGATGTTCAAAGGGCATCAGTTCATTCCAGTTTCGGTCACGGCCAGGGTCTTGCAGTTTCGAATGCACGAGATCATCGCTGATGGTCTCAGAGGAAATCCAACAGTCTTTAATCACCGCATGCTGATCGGTGTATGTCTCTTTGACAGCAAAGACACATGTGCCTTTGCCGTAGAGGTCTAACAATAATTACATCAAGAGAATGCAATAATCATTATGTCGATGGAATGCACCTGTTGAGATGAAAAGCTTGCCAATGGGCTTGTAACTTCCACTAGGCTGTGCATCTGGATCCCAACACTGACCAAGGAGCCTGAAGATGCATGAATCATAGCCAAGCCATTCAAACTCTGCCTGCGTAAAGTAATTCATAACCTTGGTGAAGAGGGCGACATCTTTAAGTAGATCAAGCGGAACAGTATGAAGGCTTCCACCGCGGGTGAAGACAGACATACGAAGGGATGTCCCGCACAAGCTGAGACAAGGGAACCATTGGCGATCTGATTGGTAGTGGAAGACCAAAGCTGCCACATCAGCCAACTGTCCAATGGCCTTCTGAAAGAGGTCAGGTTGGTCCCTCTGCTTCACCTCAATAGTGGAAATGACATCAGCCCATTTGACAGGGTCTGCTCCAGGCTTGACTAGGATGATATCAGGATTGCGCATCTTTTCGATCTGTGCCTTGTTAAACGCCTTCCACCTACGACGGGGTCTAATGTGTTCAGCGTATGTGGGGTCGTTTTTGAAGTTGATGGTTGAATCTGTGATCTGAATATTCAAGGATTTGATTAGTCTGTCTCAAAGCACCGTGTTCTCACTCACTTCATTCAAGAATTCAGCGATACGAGCTTCAAAAGTCTCGTTGGCCTTTATCCCAGGTGATTCGGCCCAAGTCGGACGTTGCAAAGGCTCGGGAGTCTTCAACTTATCTGTCCATTCATACTTGCCGGGACCCTGAAGCCTGAGTACACCTCCCTTGTTGACCCACCGATCGATCATCTCCTCTCGCTCCGAGGACGAGATGAAGCCTTCGGCTTGCTTTATTAGAAGGTTGTCCTCCCAGCGGAGATCTTTGACGAGGAATTGCGAGATCTCCTTGTCCACGAGAACCTCGGTAGCATTGCGGTGAAACATCCCTTTCATGCCGGTGCCCCAATATGAGGCCAACTGCAGAGTGAAATATACGTAAAAAAGGAACGAAGAATCCAGTATAAACACACCTTCATTTTGAAGTTGCTGTCGAATTTTGGCGGGGGCGGGGTTACTCCGAGTCCATCACCCACAGCCGCATCCTGGATCATTCAGTAAGGCTTCAGCTTATCTTTGCTCTCGGTTTTGACACTCACCGATGTGTCCATGTGGTCCTTCGTAATTGGGGACGAACTTCTTTCCAGCTTATCTTTGCTCTCGGTTTTGACACTCACCGATGTGTCCATGTGGTCCTTCGTAATTGGGGACGAACTTCTTTCTGTTACGTGCCAGAGTATCCTTCAAGTTGATTTGGCATCAGGGGTATGGTGTATGATAGTTCTTCAAAGTTTCCCCCGCGGGTCACGTACCAGAAAAGGAAAGTCACGGCCAGTGTTTGGTTCGCCACCCCAATCATAAGTCCAACTTGAAGTCCGTTACATCACGACCTAGGTGCAAGCGCGCTCCCTCAGGCCTCAGGCCACAGTGTTCAGCCCATATTGATAGATCAGATTCAAAATTTCGCCACTCACCGACTTTGTTCAGTTTTGGAGTAGTTAGTCAGCCATGGCAAACAATCATTGGCGCTGCACTGAAACAACAATGGGTCACGATGTCTGCCCATATGATATTGCCTGTGTCTTCATACAGTCATGTACCGACGTGGATATTCGTAAACAGGTGAACTGTGCTGCTCGTTGTATTGCAATTGACTAACATTGGCGGACTTGGGCGTTATTTGTTTCGCTCAAAATGTAAAGTGAGTGTTGTTGGATGAGGATACAGAGGACGTGCGCCATACAATGAACTGCGAGCGTAGTCAAAGGCTTCGCGTGATGTTAAAAGTGCAGTTGCTGCGCCGGGGCAGGGGGCGGTTGATGTTCTTCCGTTGTTAATGTGCGTATCCGCCTGGGGAAGGCATCTTGCAAGCTAATGGTAAGCCATAATAGCTCACCTAATTCCTACGATAGTTAACTTGAAAATCTTTCGTTCTTCTACACGGCATGCGAGGATTTTGTTACCTTGAAGGGTGAGCGCGCGCTGCTCTGTAAGTGTCATTTTATTGTTGCTTGCTCTGCTTGAACGTTTCAATAGAATCTCCGCTGCTTTCCCCTCGTCAAATCTATCCCCCCCCCATTCCAATGAGCCGTCATTTTGAAGTAGGATTTTTCGCCCTTTAACGACAAAGCTTATGGCACTTATTGATCTACTTTGTCGTGGTGTC
The DNA here is from genome assembly GCA_029603245.1 of Rhizopogon salebrosus TDB-379. NCBI lineage: Eukaryota > Fungi > Basidiomycota > Agaricomycetes > Boletales > Rhizopogonaceae > Rhizopogon > Rhizopogon salebrosus. Next base: position 129,504 of record MU837008.1, on the reverse strand, counting down.
TACTTTTAAAACTTTCTTATGCGCGCATGAGATTTCCTGATGCTTAGTCATGCATACAACACCTCTTCATCATCGAGAATATAATTACTAAGGCTTTGACGGGTTGTGACCCAAAGTATGAAAGGGAATGGCGGGACCGCTCACGGTATAAACAAAGTCATGGAAACGGGTAAGCCCTAAAAGAACGCTCAATTTTACACCATTGGGTACTAATTTAAAGATGAGAACTATTTTAAAGATGTTACATGTAATCGGCAGTCTTAACAGCTGTTTCATAGTGCTCTTGCCAATGTGCTGAGAGACTTACGTTTGGAGAAATAATTGCACCGGAATGGGGTGTTTTTGCTATTTTCACGATGTAAGACACTAAGTACTAGTAATCATTTCGCGGACTCGAGAGTTAAGGGAGGCAGGAAACAAGAAGTGGCATTCGAGTTACAGTACAATCATTCCTCATCTGACCTCTCGTCAAAATCCGGTGTGACGTCCTCTTCCTCGTTCCAAGCTTCACGAAGTTGGTGAACTACATCCATCAGAGATCCCTCATCAAAGGACTTTCGATTTCCCGCTGGGCTCTTCCAACCTGCGAAGGAAGCCGAACGACGAATGGCCCGAGATCGCCTGGTGGGGGCAATCGAACTGGCTTGATGGCACGGTGTGGCGTTCTCTATGCCGTTGACCATTCTCCAAAAGGCAGCCTCTTCTTCATTTTCCTCCTCTATAACTTCCACCTGGACTGCCGTTATTGATGGCTCTCTCCTCATGACAGATATCTTCTTTTCCACCTTGGGCCGCGCATTCTCTTCATTCGTCTTACGGAATAACGCTAAGACGGAACGTCGAACGGCCTGGTTAAGCCCCGCTTTGGATGGCAGGGCGCGCTTGAGCTTCTGTCGAGGCCCGCCGTTGTTGATCGGGGGTGTAGCTATCGGGCCAACAGTTTCGTTCCGAGACTCGCATGGCCGCCGCGGGTCACGGACAAAAGCGTCTGACTCGACTGCACCTCCTTCACATCTCCCTTCTCTAGCAAGAATCGACGTCGTAACGTCTGCCAGTGTAGGGAGGGCGTTCGAATGCACGGGCTTGGAGGGGCGATGAAGACGCTGTGAGATGCCCGAAGCACGGTTCGCAATTGAACCGCGACGAAGCTGATACTCTGACTTGTGCCTGTGGAGCGCGGGCTCGGACGACCCCTGTGTGGCACACGCCTCCCGCATGACTTTGCGATAATGGCAGTCATCTTCGCCTAGAGCCCGCATGGCATCCGCACGAGCGCATTGTGGGGAGCAAAAGCAGAAATCATGATCTTCTACTGTTGCTTTTCCACAAAAACATTCACTGACACCGAAGTTGGCTAGTACAAACGGGTCAACGAAAGTGAGAGTGGTCATGCCGTATGGGTGCTTGGTGAAGTACCGAGTGGTCAGCGATTTATCCTCGTTGCCACATCCAAGGTCTTTATAGTCATTGAATCGCACCCAGATTACTTGTGGCACAATGGGAGTTGATTGGTGGATGATAAAGTTGTGGATGCACATTCGGAGGCGTCCGAGATGTCCGTCATGATGAGAGGCCGGGTGTGGGCAAAACCAAATGTGCATCGATTGTGGTCCAATGCATAGATTCCGTAGTATATCTTTTCAACATTTCCATCCGCCTAGCGAATTTGCCTTGTTTCAACCAATCAATGCATGAAATGTTAATGGCCTGCAACGCTACATGCCTAGTAGCCTTAGGTGAAAGAGGCATAACTTCTGGTGATGGGTGAAATAACTCGCCTTGTTTCCGTGTGCGCAATACCAGCTATCGTAATTGATGAGCCAAGTACTTGTGAGTATGAGCCGCGTCGATTCGGAGGACCGTAAATATTTTGCACGCTCATGCCCACAAGCGCCTTGTGCTACACCCGTGACATATAGCGCTTGCCCCATCATCCCTCAACAATCGAAATACTGTGACATCCGTGGATGCCCAGATCTATCTGATCTGTGATAGACCTCTGAAACGTCTGCAGGAAATTGCCCCCATGTTTGACCGGACGTTAGTCCGAGTTCAGGCGGTTGACCACCATGGAGAGGATTCTTGTGCGTGCAGGGATGCCATCCTTGTGGTAATGCCTGAGTGATTTGGAAATCAGTGTAAAAAGGTAAAGCAGAAGGAGCAAAGACGAACTCGAAATACCTTTCAACATGGTCTAGAGACAGGCCCAGTGCAGTTGCTATGGTCGAGGGACTTGAAGGAGGTCTGCTTCTAGCACAGTAAGAAGCGCAACCAACGTCTTACGGTTTTAGAGGCAGACTTCAAGTTTGGTGATGTCCGACTGACTTCATTGTCAAGGTCCGCCTGTAAAGTGACAATTTTGTCCTCTGGAGTCTGTCTCTCGCGGCCCGGGGCCGCCGCTTACCTCTTTTCCGTGAGAAATAGTTTCCTTTTTCGGTCGCGACCGACCTTTGGAATTTTGTGATGCCGCCATGCACATATTCACTGAACAGAACTTCAAGTGGTTTACTCCTCTTCAGCTAGTATAGGCAGCCTCAATGCGCAAGCAGCTTGATCCTCGAATACCCATACAAATTACCAACAATGTTAAGAAAAATCACCGAACCTTCATAGTTTTGGTTGGTGATAAAGGAAGGGACCAGGTGTGTAGACATCTCCAGGCTGCCGACCATCATTGACTATGTCATCGTAGATCGTGAATCTTCACTTTTTACTTTCACAAGCGCGCGTATCTGCACGTCCCTCAGTGCTATGGTGCTATAAAAAAGATCTCGGTTTTACCGCGTGAGTCGACATAGTATCGTTTTGTGAACAGGCCTAAGACAATTATCTGTAGTGCCCGGAAAAAGCGAGAAGCAAAAATAAAGCGGGATGTGAAGCGTGGTGTCCGGGAACCCAATGAGCAAAATCCATTCGAAATATTCGTGACCGTCACAGATATTCGTTATACGTGCGTGCATCTCGATAATTCTGGGGGGAAAGCTGATATCCTTTCAGCTATTATAAGGAGTCGCACCGTATATTGGGAAATACCTATGGAATGTGTGTCCTGCAAGACTTTGAGGCAATCACGCCCAATCTGCTGGCACGCACTATTGAGACGGTGGAGGGCGGCGGACTCGTGGTACTTCTCCTGAAAACGATGACATCTTTGAAGCAACTGTACACTCTTACCATGGTGCGTATCACCATCTTCTACAGAAGGTAGTTGTCTGATTTTCTGGACAGGATGTGCATGCCAGATACAGAACTTCATCCCACGACTCGGTGGTTGCGCGATTCAACGAACGATTCATCCTCTCTCTGGGATCTTGCTCAGACTGCTTGGTGTTGGATGATGAACTCAACGTTTTGCCCATATCTAAGGCCAAGGATATCACCCCGATTGAAGAAGAGCGCGGAAAGGGAAAGGCAGATTCCGAGCTTAAGGACCTCAAGGACAGTCTGGCCGACACAAAACCTGTCGGCGAGCTTGTAAAACTCGCAAAAACCCTAGACCAGGCTAAAGCTGTTCTAACCTTCGTTGATGCGATTGCCGAGAAGACACTCTCATCTACCGTCACGCTCACCGCCGCTCGTGGTCGTGGTAAATCTGCAGCGCTAGGCTTGGCAATTGCTGCTGCTCTCGCTCATGGATACTCAAATATTTTCATTACGAGTCCCAGTCCAGAAAACTTGAAGACCCTTTTTGAATTCATCTTCAAGGGTATGGATGCTCTTGGCTACGAGGAACATTTGGACTACGATATTGCACAAAGTACGAACCCAGACTTCAACAAGGCCATCGTCCGCGTAAATGTGTTCCGTCAACACCGCCAGACCATTCAGGTAGGATCTCGTGTCTCGGCTCTTATACACATATCTTAACAAACCCGCAGTACATCCAACCTGAGGATGCCCATGTTCTTGGTCAAGCCGAGTTGCTCATCATTGATGAAGCAGCTGCCATCCCCCTCCCACTTGTCCGCAATCTTTTGGGCCCATACCTTGTTTTCATGGCTTCCACTATCAACGGATACGAGGGCACAGGTCGCTCTCTTTCTCTCAAACTTATCCAGCAACTCCGTGAGAGTACCCGACCTTCGCTTACAAAAGATGCTACCGCTGTCGAAGATGGCGTGACTGCCTCAAGCTCCAAAAAACCTACACACTCTGCCGCCCCTAAAGCCCGCACCCTTCGTGAAATCAAGCTTGAAACGCCCATCCGATACTCTGCTGGCGATCAAGTAGAAAAATGGCTTAACGGCCTTCTTTGCCTGGATGCGACGATCGTGCCAAAATCTGCCCAACAAGGCTGCCCGCATCCCTCTTCGTGTGAGTTGTACTATGTCAGCCGGGATACGCTCTTCAGCTACCACCCGGCATCCGAGGTATTCTTGCAGCGGATGATGGCGTTGTATGTTGCCAGCCACTACAAGAATCAGCCGAATGATCTCCAGTTGATGTCAGACGCGCCAGCGCATCACCTATTCGTACTCCTACCTCCCATAGCAGATGACGAGAGTCATCTTCCAGAGCCACTTGTTGTGCTGCAAGTCGCATTGGAAGGGAATATCAGCAAAGCTGCCATCATGGATGGCTTGAGCCGTGGCCTCCGTGCAGGCGGAGATATGATCCCTTGGCTTGTCTCACAGCAATTCCAAGAAAGCAAATTTGCGCTCCTCTCTGGTGCCAGAGTTGTGCGGATCGCGACCCATCCGGATTATGCGAACGTGAGTCACCCGCAGTTAAAATTTTGGTCCCTGATTCATTGGCTTAACCAGATGGGGTACGGATCCCGGGCGTTGAAAGCACTCAACTCCTTTTATAGTGGAGAATATTTCAACCTAAACGAAGCTACGTGTGTAGAACCATCATATCCAGATGCAGCAACCGTAGATCCGGTGAGTGTGACTCACGAGGAGAAAATTTTCATGCATTGACACGTGTCTGAAGGGAACGGATCTACAAACAGATCACCCTACAATACGTTCTCCGGAAGCTATGCCGCCGCTACTCGAGCGGTTATCAGAAAGGAAACCCGAATCTTTGGATTATCTTGGGGTTTCGTATGGGCTTACCCCTCAGCTCCTTCGGTAAATATCAAGCATCTTCATCAACAGGCGTCTAAAAATAGCACTAATCCTCGGCTTCAGTTTCTGGAAGAGGGCTGGATACGTGCCATTGTACATCCGCCAAACACAGAGTGAGCTCACGGGGGAGCACACTTGTGTTATGGTTCGTGGACTGAGCAGTTCGACGGATGGCGAACTCGAGTGGATGGGCGAATTTGCAAAAGGTGCGCGAGTTTGATTGTCCATGAACAAAGCACTTAATTAGGTTATATAGATTTCAGGCGGCGGTTCTTATCCCTACTCTCCTTTAAGTTCCGGGAGTTTGGTAGCGTCACTGCTCTTAGTGTGCTGGAGGCTGCCAATGTTGGCGTGAAGAAGCTCGATGAAGAGAAGACACGAGGTAAAGCGGTTCGACACCTCTCTAGAGTTTGTTGATGAACATTACCTCTAGTTCTTGGATCGCAGGAGCTTTCGATCCTCATGTCACCATTTGACCTGAAGCGTTTGGAGTCATATGCAAACAATATGCTTGACTATCATGTCGTCCTTGATTTACTCCCAACAGTGGCTCCTTTATATTTCGAAGGTCGGCTAGGAGGTGACGTGAAGCTGAGTGCAGTTCAGGCCTCCATCTTGCTTGGTCTCGGTCTTCAGCGAAAGACCATCGAAGAAGTCGAGGTATAGAGTTCTATCATTTCATTTATAACATGCTCAAATAGCCTTTAGGCTGAGCTATCACTGCCTGTTTCACAAGCACTCGCCCTATTTGTCAAGGTTATCCGAAAGATTACGAAGCATCTTGTCGACATTCAAAAAGCTTCGATCGGGGGTGATATTCCATTGGCTCCTTCGAGTACAATTTTAGGTGTTGAAGAGGGTGGTGCTGGCGGCGAATCCATGCAGTGGAAACCGGTTGAGACAACTGTCGAAGATGAGTTGAATGAGGCCGGCGACGAAGCAACTAAAGCACTTCGTGAAAAACAACGTGAAATGATTGACTCTCTTGATCTGAGCAGGTGAGTGTGATTGCATCCTCCGCGTGCCAAGAGCATGGATCGACGGGACCTAGGGCAACTATAACGTGACTTATGGCCGTTCTTCACAGGTATGCCATTAACGATGCTAGCGCTGATTGGAGTGTTGCCGAGGGGCAAGTGACGAGGCTTGCAAAGGGCGGAGAGGGAGCTACGGTCATCAGCGTGAAGACGACTGAACCTGCTACTGGCCAAAAGCGGAAAGCGGAAGGTGGAGATGCAAAGGAGAGAAAAACAACGAGAAGAGGCAAAAAAGCTAAGCGGTGAACGAAATCGCAGTAATTTGATATAGCAAATCGGTATGCGTTGCTGTCGAGTGGTGAATTTCAGAATGGGGAGTTTTACCGCTGGCACCAAATCGATAGATTAGATCTGATTTTACATCACTCACTGACTTTGTTTAAAGACAAACAAGCGTCCCTGACCAGATACAGGCCTAGCCTAGCTGACATACGCTCGAAAAGACGAGTAGACTTGTAAGACCCTTCGGTCCAACTTCAACCTCGGGCTGGTAACTGTACAATCAATGATGATATATCTCAATACATGTCTGGAGTGCGTTCTACATGAGCTTCAACAGTAAGATAGTTGATTTCCAATGGTTGACACATTAGACTTACTGCAACATTGTGAGGGCTCAGCTGATGAGGACAATCATGGTCCAAATAGGATCCACTCCGCGGAAAACCTCGAATCTTGTTTGAAAAGGAGTGCGCGGGACTAAGTATATATGAAGGATGGACCGGATAACCCAAGGTCCCTTTCACCTCATATGATGGTGTTTATGCCCCGAAGCGGCGCTCTAAGAGTGCCAATTACATGGTGGAGGCAAAAAGGCTAAGCGACGAATGGTGTCGCAGATCAAGTGACTCGATCTACCTACTAGCCAATTATAGAACACGGTTGCTATCGAGTACTCGATACGGGGTACATCCACCAGTGACAGTACTTGTCAACAACATGCCATGTTCGGGCCATCCGATCCGGACGATTTGCAATCTGACCCCACCTACGCCGGGTATGTATTGGAGGCCTAGCGCCAGAAGGCACTGTCATGAGAAATGATGTTTACTACATATTGGGTGTAGCAATTTGTGCAATGATGGATTGATGTGGAGCTTGAGTGCAACTAACCATGATTGGTGGAGAAATGGGGGACGGCTTGTCTAGCAATCCGTGTTTGTTCTGCTCGGGTCTACCCACATGCTGTTATGTTATCCGGGAATCATTGTGCCTGATCGCGTTCGCAATATAAACGTGCTGATCGCATCGACACTGACCCTTTCCTCTGCCATATCACCATCTCTCCCACCATGGCACCGAAGTTCCTTCGCGAGCTCGTCCCCCGTAGAGAGCAGCGTCCACCTCTCCGTGACGTAGTTGTTGCACTCAAAAATCTTACCTGGGTGCAGTGGGCTCAGTTTGGGTCTGGGTCAGTGTCCTGCAATCACTAATCTCGTCCTATCCCCTTAATTACATATAATAGCTGGCTTGCGTGGACATGCGACGCCATTGATTTCTTCGCAGTATCCCTCACGCTAACACTCCTGGGAGAACAATTTGACAGGCCGACAACTGCAGTCGTGCGCTTATTTCCTTCCCTGTTTGCTTGCGCCGCTGATGCATGAGATGAACACAGACGACGGCCTTGACCTTAACACTCTTATTCAGATCAGTCGGCGCCGTAAGCATATGACTGCTACTTCATACTACCCTTACCATCCCTATCTTAGATCATATTTGGTATCTTGTCTGACCGCTTCGGTCGCAAGTGGCCATTGGTTATCAATCTCCTTTTCTGCTGTGTTCTTGAACTTGGAACTGGTTTTGTCAACACATATTCTCAATTCCTCGCCGTTCGTTCACTGTTTGGCATCGCCATGGGTGGAATCTGGGGACTTGCATCATCTTCAGCTCTCGAGAACTTGCCTGTTGAACTTCGTGGGACAGCGAGCGGCGTTTTGCAGCAAGGATATGCTGTTGGGTATCTGCTTGCGGCCGTAATCAATCTGACTTTGGTAGCCCAACACGGATGGCGGGTGATATTCTGGACTGGAGCTGGCATCACCTTCTTCGCCGCCGTTATCCGAGCTCTTGTCCCTGAAAGCGCGTTCTTCTTACGTGCTAAGGAACTAGAGAGAGCAAGAGGGACCACTACCAATCAGAAAACCAAGATCTTCATTAGGGAAACAAAGGAGATGCTTAAACGACACTGGCTTTTGTGCATTTACGCAGTGCTTCTGATGACAGGTTGGCTGTTTTTTTTCATTTCTGATGATCAACATATCAATAACGTTCTCCAGGATTCAACTTCTTGTCTCACGGTTCCCAGGTATGTGCATCGATGTCCCAGTATGACACGCCCTCCTTAATGACTCGATTTATTTAGGATCTCTATCCCACATATCTCCAGACCACTAAGGGCTTCACTTCTCACTCTGCGACTATTGCAACTATTATTGGCAACTGTGTGAGTCTTGGTAAACTTACCACCCGTGTGACAACTCTCAATGGTGCATTAACAGGGCGCTATTGCGTAAGTTCTTGTTCAGTTCTACATATAGTCAAAGTACTGAGGGTCATACAGTGGCGGCTTTATCGCTGGATGGGGGAGCCAGTATATTGGACGCCGTCTCACAATCCTGTAGGTGTGCTCCGTATCGATATTCGTACGGCTTACTTACCTCTCACTAGAATATGTGTAGTTTTCCTCGCAGGTAAGCGCCAATCCGAGGCATCGTAGGCGAAGTCCTAACATTCATTCGAAGTGTTCATTCCATTATGGGTTTTACCCAGCTCATTCGCCAGCCTCTCTGCTGGAGCATTCTTCGTTCAATTTGGTGTTCAGGGCGCTTGGGGTGTCGTGCGTATTCGTGTACTTTGTTGCGGAAGTGACTTATGTGTTCTCCAAATATCATGTAGATCCCGATCCAACTCGCCGAGTTGTCCCCACCAGCATTCAGAGCAACATTCCCGGGTGTTGCTTACCAGCTCGGAAACGTAGGCCAGCGGACATCACTAGTAGAGTTATGACTAATGCGCTCCTTGGTAGATGGTATCGTCAGCGTCTGCGCAAATTGAAGCCAGTGAGTGAATAGTCGCCTGTTTCGCTGATGGTGTTCTTAATATATATCAGCTGGCGGTGCTCACTTAAAGACAACCATCATTAAGAATGGTGTTTCCACCGTGGTCCCAGATTATGCAACAGTAAGCCTCCACGAGTTCCACTTCTGCGCGGTCATTCATACTTCGTCAGGTGCAAGCAATCTTCATTGGTGCCGTCGCTGCATTCGTGGTCTTCATCACAATTATTGGGCCCGAGTAAGTCCTACTTCTGTCCTCGCGAACACTAAGTTCTCACCTCTCTGTAGAAACCACAGTTCGCATTTCGAGAAGCATAAGACCGCATTCGAAGAAGGTGGCGGAAGAGATGAGGCTATCCCGGATAACACATCACAAACGTCATATCATGAAGTCGACGAGAAGACCAGTGCGGCTTAAGGGCTTCGGTTAATTTATGAGAATACTAATTATATTGCTTCCTTACGTCATGAGTCATGATGGCAACGTTGATTATGAAATGAATTCTGACGAAAATGCGCTGCCTACTATATAGGTATCTGGGTGATGAACCGAACAAAGAGACTACTTGTGTTTCAAGTGCGCAATTAGTGAAGAGTGGCTGGAGACGTCTCGTCAGCTCCGAGCTGGAAGGTTGGACAGCAGATTGACAGCAGGGAGGTGGCAAACATCTGGACTAACCGGATGGTTCACTGGGCACTCCGAGTCGGCGTTCCTCGACTGCTCACCATCAAGAATAGAGAGGAATCATCCCAACTTGTCCCACCCCTCCTCGATGAAATCCTCCGCCCCTTTACAGTTGGTATATGTCGTCTTCCTTTTGAAAACGGCACTCCGGGCTGAGATATGACATGAAGACTAAGCGATGGTGCAACACAATGCTGCTGAGAGGTAGAATGGACTCAGGCTCAGGGTCAAGTTCAGGATCACGACTGCATGCCTCATGTCGATGTTCGATACAGACTTGCGTGATCGGACCCATTGGGAGTGGAGCCTCATGCTGGAGCCTTACCTTACTGTCACGGTAAACAGTGGGGAATATAACCAAGAGTGAATGGCTGATGAAGAGAGGTGTGCTCTCCGGCTCAGTACTTATAAATATTCCGTATGATACAAGTCAGTGCGTCTGGTCGTTCGTGATTTTTTATGCAGCCACTGGAAAGTCCTCCGGAAGGATAGGCGACTCTTCTCAATTTCTGCTTCCTCTTTGCTGCATCAGTGGGTTGGATTTTACTACAGAGTACTACGTAGTGCTCTGTAGTAGTCTGTAGTGTGCCGTAGTAAATTACGTTTTCCTGATGTGTCCTCAACTTCATGATACTAATATTGTCGGCACATCCCTCAGTTATATTTCGTATTCTTCGTTGATTTTGGTGGTCCTGGACATTATAGCAAGATCATATATAGTTTGCAAACTTGGAATACCTGTTGAAAGGATGTATTTAAAGCTCGAGAGTACACTGGCAAATGATTTTTTTGGATTCTTGTGCTCGATCGGCACAACTCGAGACCGGACTTATATTATCGATATGCCACGATGCAGAAGTTTCGGCTTCCTCCGATAGTACTCAAAAGCCGCACGGAAGTAGCTGTGTGTAACGTGCCAGGGCCCAAAGGCGCCTGCCAGTGCCTGGCTTCGGTTGGTCCGCCACAGCAAGAAGCTCCGAACTCGTTCATGGCCCCTTCCACCATCAAAAGTGCTTGTCTCACGATTGACCCCGCCAATATTTGGCCTATCGCGTGTAGTATGGCGCACTACCGTACATACGCTTGCAAACAAATGATTTGAAAATAGACGAATAGATTTATGAGCAAGTAATAACCGAGCGTTTTGAATTCTTTTTCGATCATGAAACACGGAACTCTCGGAATCCAGTATGTGAGCCCGGCGTAGCATATACATAGACTGCTGCGACAAATGTGGACCTCCAGACCGTCGTCACGGTTTATTCCTGTGGGCGTGCTTTTCTAATATCTATGTCGGCTCAGAGACAAAACCTAGTAATTCGTAATGATGCAATCGAATTGCCATGCATGACCACTCCTTTGGCTCTATCCAATATCGTCCTCGAGCTGATGAGACGTTTACAACCACCCCTCTATGGCACCGTTTCAAACTTTCAGCGTATCGCAAAGCATTCTGTTTGTTGGGTTTCTTGACCTCATCGAGGAATTGTTGCACAGCCAGGAGGAAGTCCAATATTCAAGCTCAGGTGCCGGCTCATCATTTCGCTGCGCATGACGTGCTTCTGATACTTCATCGTGGTGTTGCAGTTGCAGGAAGCTGAGTAGCTTCAGCTCGTTGTCCCCGTCCCCATGACGTCTGGGTGTCAGTGAGCCGCTGTAGGACTCCTTCAATCCAGCAATCACGTAGTACATAGTTGAAATCCCGATTTCAATACTTACAAGATTGAGGCATAATCACGACTGCTTCAGTACATCAGGCGGCCAATTTTAAGATACCATGGCTGGCCGAGGGCCAAGGCCCCTATGGCGGCACAGCGAACGTTACTGGGGCTCGTCAAGGGGATGGAATCGTTGTATATGGTATTGGTATCGGAAGTACATGATCATACAAACATTTGTAATCTATGTAACAATAAGTAAAGATTGTAGCTTGGTAGCAATCATGATGGGTACATACCAGTAAGAATTCAACATTTCGAAGTGAATCCTGTAGTACATACAGTGTAGGACCGGCACTTGAGCCACCACCGGTACTTGAGCCAAACAGCTACCACACACTCAACATTTGTTTATCAATCCATCGGATAGCATATAAATGACTGCAATACATGCCTCTTTAATACTGTGAAGCAGCAAGGGGAAAAAAAAAGGGCACGCACGTTGCAGAAGGGAAATATGCCCTGCTTCTATACTAAACAATGCACCGAGAAGGAATTATTTAACTATTGGCTCCAAAAACCACGTAGAATGGAAGATTCATATCTCTACTACAGTTCCCGTATGGTGATAAATATATGGAGCACAAGAGCATGCTGCCACTGGGATGCCGGACATGGGGTGTCGAAATACATATCAGAGTGTTTATCAAAACAAAGATATACCTGATTTGGAAGTTAAGTTTTCCGTTCGCGCTTGAACCTTGCACCATACTTATAGTCGCGTCGCGTCGCTGGACCGTGAACTCTCAATCATGGTCGGTCGTCAGTCACGAGGAAAAAGTGACTTGCTAAGGCAGAGCAAGAAATTGCTATCAACTGGAAGGTGAAAAGGAGGCTAAGGAGCGCGCGAAAACGGAGAAGCATCCACCTGCGTAGAAAAGGCCAACATGGGGCAAGTTTGAGGCACCAGTGCCCTCCACAGCTGCCGGTTTAACCACTGCGGGTGACGATCAGTTGAATCAGGAGAATAGCAGTGATGAAGATGATGATAATTGCTTAGATAATAATCAATACTGACTTTTGCGTGTTCTATTGCCAAATATGGGGCTGGCTCAAGTGCTGGTAAAACCAGATATCAGAGCATTTTGCTGATCCTCACATTGAATATGCATCTCTCATCTCATTCCTTAGCAGTATTACAGGAGTGTGGTCATCTTATATATACACATAATTGTCACATTAGAATTTCAATAAATGGGTGATTGTTGAAGCCTGATGACCTCAAAATTTCACTGGCTCAAGTGCCGGTCCTACACTGTAAATTAAATATGTAAGCCATTGCGGACATCATCGACGTCTCTGTGAGAGTTATTACTAATAGTGGATGCGAACGTGAACTTGGTGAAATGATCACACACCTTATCACCGTCACCCCCACGTTCCCGCTTTGCGGTACTTACATGTTTGTCATAAATTTGTACAAACATGTGAAGCTCTGTACAGCATGACAGAGACCACTAAATTGCTGATGCTAGCTGAGATGAGCGGGATGACACCAGCTCCATTCCGCGTCAGTGACAATGCAGGTTCCTTCGCGATGACATTGAATGACAATAAATCCCAGGACCCAGAGCAAGCGAAAATGTAGACGTCTAGTATAGAAGGAACGACAATTTTCTGTCATTGGGCATTGTATAATCGACCCAGGAGAGCCCAGGAGTCGCTTAATTCTGGAAGGCTGAAACAATGACAAGGGATGGTGCTTCAAGCCACGTGCACACGCTCCAGCGGGGAACATAGTTTTTTTTCTCAGACGAGTGAAAAGCATGCTTCGGAGGTTTGAGCGTTATGAGATCGATAGCGCCACTTCTGAGTTGAGCGACAATCATGATCATAGCCAGAGAGCCAAATTACATCCTGATCTCGACAATTGTACTGGCCTGGAATCCGAGTTGAGACGATATTCACACTTACGTAAGCCGGACCAGGCCAGGTTACCACTGGCACCGCGGCATGAACCTGCCACCACCGTTCGGCAGCTTTCATCTTATGGTGAGCTGATCTACATGTCTTTCACTCTTTCGAATATCCATGGTTCTTCAGGCCATAGTCACGAGTCGATGATCCTGTGCTTAATTATAGGTGATGAAAGTATTGGCCGTGCCATAATGGCGGGCAGTCCATTTCCTTGAGGCTTAGTGAGTGATTTGCAGGCGGTTTGCCTCCAGTAGATGCAATTACCCGGTAGCCTTCCAACTTGGCTTTCAAGGCCAGACCGACACAACGCCATATCGTGGTTTTACGCTCATATATAAAGTTGGGGGCGACTGTCCCGGTCCAGTTCTGTGATATCCCAAGCTGGATTTCCGACCTCTTCAACTATAGAGCTAATTGCACTGCACGCTTGCTTGACCTACCCCCATGACTTTTCGGAAGAGGCCCTCTCGTTGTTCCTCTGGTGAATCTGTGCGTATCGGTATGATCTCTCTCAGCAGCACAACGTATATTTATTCGTGATCTGGCAGTCACTGGCAGGACTTGAACGGGAGACTTCACCTCATCCAGTTACTGATGGATGCTCGCCTGAACATCTCAAGTTGGCAGATGGAAGGAGGGCAGAGCGCGTTCCATGTCCACGTCGTTCGTGTAATCGCACACTTGTGTTTTATCACAACGGGCGTCCTGGCGTCCTTGTCAATGACATATTGCATGGTAAACTCGTTCAGGACGGTCAAGAGACTGTTATGGTCGAGTCTATCACGCTATTCTTGCAGGTAAATTGAATGCGAGACCCATGTCTACTTTGTATCAAGACCTGACAGTCAACTTTCAGTGGCCTGGTTATGATTCTCCTGACATCCGTGATGTTGGACGCGTTACAGTCAAATCGAAGACTATACAAGATCTCGCAGTTAAATTATGCAGTGCATTTCATTACTTTTACACGCGTGCATCAGTGCGTGTACCCCCTTTATAAAGCTTCTTGTCAGAATTAATCAAGCCACAGGAAATAGCGCCCTCGGTCGAAGCTGTCGCTTGGGCCCGTTTTTCACAAATCAGTTTAAAAGATATCGTGCTTGCGTCCATACATTTTGACGCTGGCGTATGGGTTCCAGATTTTTATATACTCCGGACTCGAATGTAGTGGTGGTATTATTGGATCGGTTGAGTCGAATCCACGTTTGTAGCAGTAGTAGGATACATAAAATCACTGTAACTTTACCAACTGGCTAAAATTCACATGCTGCATGAGGAAAAGATGCATAATAGGCTTTCTGTCACATGGTAGAGGGGTTGTACAAAAAGGTAGGATGGATGATGATGATCCGGGATCACCGTGACGCGATCCTTGGCGGGAGTAGGTGCTACGTGTCAAGATGGAAAGTGTACTTGGGGGTATTGAGGTGACCTGAGCGAGCGAGCTCTGTCATACCTCGCGGCGCAGTACATAGAACAACACTATAACCGACGAGGAGGCCCGCAGAGATTTTGACGTGGTGGTGAAAAACTGCCTTTTTAGGGAATACTAACGAAAAGATCTCAATTGTCAGTTTTGAGCTCATTTGGTCACTCAGGCATTCTAATTTCCCGTTACGAAGAACACTCCTACAACAACTTGAAATCCATCAATGACGACGCGTAGTTTCATCTTCTGGTCAATATTTATGTATGCATTTCACCCTGCATTCAATGGTGGGGAAGGAATCATTCATAGTGCCAATTGGCGGGACAACCACAGTGCAGCCTGGGCCCTGAACTGTGGTTTTCACCAGACCCCGCCGCGACGCGATATACATTGACTCCCTCCAAGTTTAAATTTTTTATTTTTGACAGGCGGCATGAGGGTGTTGACCGGTTTCACGTTACATCGTGAATGCACACACATCAAAGACACTTTGTCCGCAATCTCTTAGTGGCCCAACCACTTGACAAGGCCTGTGGCGCCTCCATTTAGTGGGCCTCCATCATTTTCTTTCAAGCGCTCATTGTGTGCAATGTGGTACATTGTTGGATGGTCGGTGTCTCGCTTTATGATCCACACCTTGCTTGGGCGGCGCTTTGGGCGCAAGCCGCTAACGCTTCATTCACTTGCATTTGTGGACCGCTTTTCGTATTATAAAATACGCAACACGTCGAATGGGCTCCTCAGCAACTCGAGCATATTAAGTCCTCTGCAGCGCAGATATTCTCTTCCAGCTTTTATTCCTAATCCAGTATGGCCTACGTACAGCCCGCACAACTCATGGTGAACTCTGGTGGAGCCGGGTCTCATGGTGTGAGTAACCTCTATATTCTTCCTGTCTTTCTTCGCATTCTTACCCAGACATTCGACTAGCACTATGGCCGATCTGCACACCCTCCCCCTCACCCCTCGGTTCTCCGCGGGCCCATGCCACCACATTGGTTCCTCACAGACGGTAGGAGAACGGAACATGTTCCACGCCCGCATGGCATCAGTCCTGCCCAAGAAAGCTTTCCTGGCATCTCATTTAGTACCGGTGGCTGGCCAGGTGTGCGCGTGAAAGACATTCTCAAGCAGAAAGTTGTCGTGGATAATCCGAGTGATGCAGTATTCGCTCATCACGGCTGGCGAACTACTGTTATCGCACTAGAGGTCCGTACGCCCTGTTCCCGACATGCTGGCTTGTGTTGACTTTTTAATAGTGGCCTGGATTTATACCCACTACTACTTTAGATGCATCTCATATTCGCATCGACACGCTGAATGGTGGCAGGCCGATAACTCGTCAAGAGTTCGCCCAACAAATTTCATATCTTCTTGCAGATGTTTATAACCGTGCGAAGGTATGTGTGATTTTCACAATCACGTACTGTATCTAACGCGTTGGTCCTCAGGGAAGGCCCGTAGCACGTGGTTGCGAGAAGTGGACCTTGGGCGAAAACGGGATTCGACCCTCAGATGTGATTATCTTGTCGGCCCATTACTACAGGAATGTTTGGATCCCTGAGTTCTACGTCATCGAATGAAGCTCTGGTGCAATGTGGTGACCTTACTCTTTTCTACTGCGTCCGTCGATTGATGATCCCATTGTTCCCTACCACACTGTATCAACGACACATGTAGATAATTACAACGCCATGTTATGATAACGTTACTTGACTATATATGCACGGTTCAGTGGAATGCCCAATGAAGGAGTGGCCGTATATCAGACAAGGATCCACCTGTCTATCAGTCGTTCACCCAAATGAAATGTTGAGTTTGGAGCCTGAGGTGCTCGTTAATATCGTAACTCTGCCCGAGTAATTGTATCATATGCTTATAGCATAGAACTTACAGGAGGTACGATATGAGCCAATAGAAAGTGACCTTCGAGTCTGCGCCTCCAATTACCATCTGTGAGTCGATTTGTCCAGCACATTTATCTCTTGGTGGATTCCTCGGGCATAATCTTTCCGTTGGAGAGAAAAACTACCACGTCCGTCAGCAAGGATTTCTCGCCGCAGCAATACCAACCATCTGGTCAATAATGTTGTTCGAGGATGCTCATCAAGAGCTGGATACGAATGACTCACGTACTTAGTGGGCTTGAATAGATGCACCACGATGGTTCGTCTGATATCGTATCTAGTAGCAGTCCGAGATGCGGCGCACGTATTCACACAAAGTCACATCATAATGTTGAAAACGCCACAATCTCTTGCGCATGTTGCATTTGTGTTTATTTCTCATGTCCTAAGGTAACACCGGAAAAGTATCTTCCTCAGTGATAAGTCCACAGAGCCCAAACCGCATTGCAGTCCTGTATGTCTGCTGCCGTATTGACAGCTGGGCACTGGTCCATCGGAAGGTACTTCATTGCAACGTTTCTAACATCCGACCTGAAACTTAACTCGATCAGTCAAGGTAGGCTACCGTCGAGATGTTGTGAGAGCACTCTTTTCGTTGCAAGGATGACACAATACAATGCTTACCGAAACAACGAGATTGCGACAGAAAAATAATCCAACAAATTTAAAACACTACATGAGCACAAAATAGAGGGAGTGTTATTTATGGTGAATGATGTCCTCGGACCCAGGCTGAGCAGATGCTTCTATTAGCCCCTGTTTTCATAAAAGGTCCGAACTTCAAAGCAAGGCGCTGCCGCCGGCGCTTGCCGAGATCGAACACACCCATTGAATTGCAACTACTCGGAGCCCATCAACGTTCTCATGATTTCAACTCGAACGTCTCGGTAACTTTGAGATTTAAAGCTTGTGATTTTTAGTATTACTTGCAGATATTGTCCCTGAAGCTCTTTACCAGTGCCAGTTACGCACGACGACCCCACCTGTTCTTCGTGAAGAACGGTCTCCCTGACAAATTCTAAGCACTTGAACACATCCAGCAGTTTGGACGGACAGGTAAGTTATGTCCCAGCTTCTTCAGGGATGTTTAATTACATGATCTCCCACCAGCTACCATGCATATCGTAACGCGACACGATCATGTAGAGCCCCTGCACATCCCCTCTTCTTTCATACTTTTAATGTGTTTCTCTCTTTGAACATACGAACGTGTAGATTCTTATTGCATTATTATCTGCATTGAATGCACCGTGGTATCATTCACTGTGGAATACCCGGTGTCGAGCAGTATCCCAACGCCATATTCTAGACCGGCATACGTAAGTTTCAATCTAGATGACCGTGGTGATATCCCGAATCCGTGTCTCACTTTCCTTCTATCATCCGAGTGTCTAGTGGATCAAGATCTGGCCCCATAAATCCATCCGTCATCCGTCGAATTTCAGAGTGGGGCAGACAAATATAGTATAAGATGGGCCTCGTTGCTCGCAGAACATCCCCATCCGCTATTCCCATCGTCTACTACGTTTTACATATTTGACTTTCAATAGCAGACTATTATCATGGCCGGATTCAAACTATTCAAGAAAAATAAAGCGGGCGAACGTTTGATTAACAAGCCAGTAAGTTGTCCTTCATGCTAGTTTCTCGTTGACTCTTAGCACGTTTCCCAAGATCAAGTCCTTAGCGAAGGTATGGACGACGACTAAGGCTGCATTTACCTTCCGTAAGGCGAAGCACGTCCTGGTGTCCCCAAATCAGCAATCTACCACCCATACTGTCGCACCACCCCCTAGTGTCAGCATCGACTCGGAGGTGACTGCGACAGGCGACCTTGCCCCTGCCGCCCCCGGTACGCCCGATAGTGTCATTGAAGAAATACGTCAAAGTATTGCCGATGTGGCTGCAGAAGACCATGAGGTGCGTGATGATTTGTGACTTTTAATGATACATGCTTACGGTATGCCACAGCTGTTAGACATCTCTGTCAACAACCATGGGGCGGCCGTCCCAATGTGTCTGGGATCCCAGGACGACTCCCAAGGTACTGCCGATGTGAGCGCTGACCCGGAAGTGTTCGACTTCGGGAGAGGGCTCTACGTATTGGACGCTATCGATGCAGCGGCGGAAGCCCGGGTGCGTGATAGTTGTAACTTTCACTGATACATGTTTACGATGTGCCACAGCTGGAGGACATCTCCGCCAATGACGATGGTGTTGTCGTCCCTGCATACCAGGACAACTATCAAGATGTTGCATATGCGGACACTGACACGGAAGCGTTCGACTTCGGGAAAGGGCTGTACGTATTGGACGCCATCGATGCGGCTGCAGAAGCTAAGGTACGTCATAATTTGTGACTTGCAGTGATACACGCTTACGATGTGCCACAGTTAGCAGACAATGAGCGTGAGGTGGTCGTCCCACCGTATATGGGATCCTACCGGGATGACTCCCCAGAAATGCACAACTTCATGACGATGGTGTGTCTCTACGCCGGTGCAGTCTTGGCAGAAGTATGTGATAATTCTTGACATTCAATGTTACATGCTTACGGAGTGCCACAGCCGACGGTGTATCTGGGATCTTACCAAGACGACTCCCCAGAAATGCTCAGCTTCGAGCTATTGGTGTGTGACGTCGTCAAGGCAGTTTTGGCAGAAGTACGCGATAATTGTTAACTTTCATTGATGCGCGTTTACGGGACGCCATAGGTGCCTGCCTGCAGGAATACCTGTGGAATTCTCGTTACTCCGGCCCTGGTAGGCGACTTCACTGTCATTGGAAGGCTTGGTTCTGGTGCATTCGGCGACGTTTATCGTGCCGAAGACAGGATTACGGGTCAAGACATGGCCCTGAAGGTCATCAAGAGACGCGGCGCGCAACCCGGTGAGCTCAATCTCGTTCGCGTCGAGATGGATGCCATGAAGCGAGTCACGGGTGACCCTCATTGCGTCCAAATCAAGGCCGCATTTCAGGACAGGCATCACCTCTACCTAGCTCTCGTGAGTGATCACACGTCATGTAGTTGGTTTGGCTGACACTGGCTCACTTGCAGTCATTCTATCCGGGAGGTGATCTCTTCGACTTGATTGGCAGTTATCGGTCGGAGGGTGTTCCGGTTGACGATGCGCGAGTGTATATGGCGGAGCTTGTGAGTATTCTCCCTACGTTTGTGTTTTGAAAATTTGTGTTCTGATCAACGACTAGCTCGTCGGCGTTTATCATCTGCACAGCCAGGGGGTTATTCACAGGGACATCAAGCCGGATAATATACTGGTCGACTCGCACGGCCACCTTGTGATTGTGGACTTGGGATTGGCCAAGGTTTTCGCGTTGGACAGGCCGGATGCCATTTACCCTTATAATCCTACCGGCACCTTCCATAGCCTCTCGCAGGCACCATACATGACGAATGAGCTCTGCGGCACCGCACCGTATATGGCACCAGAGATTATTTTCGGCGGCGGTTATGGCTTTGCAGTGGACTTCTGGGCATTGGGCATTACACTGTACGAGATGCTCGTGGGGAGTGTACGTGATTAGATCCTTTGATGGGCGGGTTGTAGCTAATTTTTCATCTGGTATTCAGCCTCCCTTTCTCGCGAAAGACGATTGTTCATTAGCTGATGCTATTATTGAGTTGGATCCTGTCTTCCCCTATGACTTTGATCCGGAGGCCAAGGATCTCCTCAAAATGGTATGTCTCACTCCCATGCCTTTTCGCTCAAGCTTATTGAGGTTCGCATAGATGCTCCAGAAGGAATTGAGAAGTAGGCCATTGTTCGATGACATGCTTGGTCACCCTTTCTTTCAGTCCATGTATGAATCTATTCTGACATTTGTTGTTGTACTGATGCGGATTTAGTGATTGGATACGAGTGGAAATGCGGTCACACCCTCCGGTTCACATTCCTGTGACCAAGAAGCGAAGCGCTTTACCCGCAATTTCTATCTCGTTCGGTCAGTGTGGGGCACCAAGTGACCCACTCAACATCTTTTGATCTCATCTCGCCGACGTTGTAAGCCGCTCAGCGCTGTCATGCTCATAACGATGAACTGCGTGACAGTTGTGCTTCTGGGATTACAGAAGATTCTTCGAACTCCCCGTTCCGGTCTCGAGCAACCTCTGGATGAAGACGTCGACCGAGGAGATCAACACCGGCTCAAGTGCGATGTACTCCGTTGTCCCCTCCTACTGCCCTCTCGCCTGGGGCAACCCCCGTCGCATCATGCGTGCATCAGAAGAGAACCGGTTGATTTGTTTGCTGGGGCTTCAAATGCTAGATACACCGCCAGTCCTACCGACCCCGTTGCCCAGGGACCGCCGCGTTTTGTCATGCGACTATCTCTTTGATTCTCAGCCAGTGTGTATTCTACCTTCTTGTTCTTTCTGCATTCTCCCTGGTGGCTGTTGCGTCGTTCCCAACTTCCCCGCACATCTTAATGCACCTCCTCACAGCGTCGATCGCTACCACATGGCGAACGATGAAGACTTTGGCGATTTAGCGGCACTTTGGAGTTCAAGGCGACAAGGCGACATACACATTCTGCCAGGTATTACCGGGAAGCGGCCGTCGAGTCCTTAGCTCGTAGTATTGAAAAAAAAAATCTATTGTTTTTGTAAACTTCATCACTTCGCCGAGGATCAGCGTTCTGACTCACTTGTGCCATCATTTTCCATCGAGCCTTTCAGCCGCTTGGGCGCTTGAACGTACGTAATAATGTCATGTAACATCGTGCGCTACATAGGGACTGCCCATTCTCGAAATAGACGCACATTCACGAGTCCAATAAAAACACTCGTAGCACAGTACTAGTTCAGCTGCCAAATTGAATCAAGGTGAGCTTCGTGAATAATCTCGATGCTTACAGTGGTCCAAGCTTGCTTTAATGCGATGCGATGCGATGGTTACGGCCCAGAAGCTGAGGTTGAGGTGCGCTAAATCAGAAGTTCTGCATGTAGATAGTGCTGTGCCTTGTGATAATAACTAAACTAGGCACCTGGCCCTGCTCACATTGACAGCGCAATGTCTTTGAAGTATGAACGTGGAAGTCCGTTAGCCCATGCCCTGGCCTAGATCAGGCAGAAACTCGGCGTCAGATGCAAGACCAATACTAGTAGGAACCTCGTGTACTGGGCGTTGCTAGTAGTCTCCACAGCTGCCCTCTGGAGAAGAGACGATCAGCCATGAGGCAAGGAGATCGCCTGCAAACTTTGCATTGGTGCCACAGCTTTATCAAATGCATGAATATAAGAATCACCATTATCTGCGATCTTGGAAGGTGATCCGTTCTCTTCAAAGCTGTGATACAAAATTCTGAACTACTGCACGAACGATGGGTACATCAATGTCTATCCCCATGCGGGGTGTCCAAGCTGTGGGTCGCATGGTTCTTACAATCATAGAAGAAATTCGGGAATCAAGAATCCTCGAAAATCCCATTTTCGAAGAACTGAGAACGGCGAGAGACTCGTATCCACAACGACAAGGTGGTAGAATGCCAACGGCGGAAGGGCAAGGCGAAGAATGGGAAGAGGAAGAAGAGGAAGAAGATATTACTCTAGATGCAGGAGAATCCATTATGCGGGAAGAAGCAGTCGAGCGTCAAGCCACTCGAGCACCAGGTGCCACTTGGGAGAACATCGAAGAAACTCACTCTAGACAAACAGTTACAGCTGAGGCGGGGCGAGGGGCGAGTGGAGCAGGAACGTATGTTTCAGAAGAAATAACACAGAGGCGTCTTTATGAGGCACCAGGGCGTCGAGCCGCCGTGCTGGAGATGCGAAGTGGGAGGAGGCACGTCTCGGGCACGAAGTCCACCGACGAAGGCGAGAAAACATTCGTTATCTAATTGCATATTTGGCTCAAGCCGAAACTGCAGCCGGAACCTCAATAGTTGGAAATACCATAAATCTGAAGGACAATCCGCAGACCTTGGAAAAACACAGCGCCTTTCAGCTCGTGAGCATCCCCAGTGACGAGGAGATACAGTTGGCGAAGCACAGGGTTCAATACGTGGAGGGATTGTTCCATTTTGCGGTGACAGGCGTTTCCGGCGCGGGAAAGTCGTCACTGATCAACTCTTTTCGTGGCATTCGAAATAGGGATCAGGGGGCTGCACCAACGGGCGTGGTCGAGACCACCATAGATATCACCAGATTCCCGGACCCAAGCCCGCAGAACCCGTTCGTCTGGTACGATGTCCCAGGGTCTGGCACATTGAGCACGCCGGATTGGCAATATTTCAATACACAAGGACTCTATGTTTTCGACTGCATCATCATCCTTTTCGACACCCGGTTTACGATGACCGACCTTGCCATGCTGGTCAATTGCCGGCGCTTTAACATCCCCACTTATATCGTGCGCTCGAAATCAGACTCACACATCAGAAACATCATGAAGGATTCAGGTTACAACAGCGAAGATGATGATGAAAACCGCTCGGATCGCAACGCATTGTATAGTTCCGCACGCGAGGAATACATTGCCGAAACCCGCGCCACCGTGAAGGGTAACCTTCAAGATGCGGGTTTACCCGACCAGAGGGTATACATTGTTGCGCACAGCACTATGGTCTCCACAGTGAGAGACCAAAAACTATCGGAGAAGACCATAGATGAACTAGAGTTGATGCGAGACCTCTTTAGGGAAGCTCAGTTGAGGCGTTGCACAGGTAGCCGCTCGCCGACATATGAACTTTAAAAGGTCTAGAACTCCAGGACGGCAGTCCAGCCCTTTGCTAGCTGATTGTAGTAGTTCCTGGTACCGCATTCTTGCCACAAATAAAAAGAGGGTGCCATGGCTTGGGCTATCCGCTTGGCTATGTTTGAGAAATATGGGGTATTGCACGGGAACTACGGGGCATAATGGCCGAGTATCTCCCGTCCTCGAGGCGTCTTCGGTGTAATCATAAGCTTACTGCACCTTAATGTAGAACATCGCTCACCTTCACTCCACCTGTTCTGACGCACTCAAATTCTAACCCTCGAAATTTTTAAAATTTTCCATTCAATAAATGGGTCAAGTTGCATCCGCTGTAGCTGTTGCCGCTAGCATATGCCATGTCGTCCTCGACGTCATCGATCGTATTCGACATTCTAGTATTGGAGAAAACCCAACTCTCGCCTCCATGACAACAGTGGACGAAGCGAGGGCTTTGCAGCAGCATGCCCAAAATGAAGCGAGAAGAACCAGGCAGGAATCCAACAGGCTCGCACAGATAGCCGAAGAATCCAGGAGGAGGGCGGATGACATTCAAGAAGAGACCCAACGCACTGTGAATGCAGCTAGAGCACAAGCGGAGAGTGCTCGCCATTTGACAGAGCAAAGGACAAGGGAGCTGAACAACGGGCGCGAGGAAAGGCGACTTGCGCTCATAGACGCACAGAGGGAGGGAGAGAAAGTGATATTGGAGATCGAGAAGCTGCAGAGGATCGCAGAGGAAGAACGCCAGAAAGCTACTGCTGCGCAGCATGCTGCCGAGGAAGCGGCCAAAGAGGCAGACCAGAAGGCTAAAGATGCCCGAGCGGCCCAGGAGAGGGCAGAGGGAGAGCTTAGAAGAGGTGTTCAACCTATCAATATTCCAAGCGCAGAAGAGAGACGAACAGCAAAGAGAAAGGTGCAATACAAAGAGGGATTGTTCCATTTTGCTGTCGCCGGAGTTGCAGGGAGCGGGAAGTCCTCACTAGTGAACGCTATTCGAGGCGTCCAAAACAGGGATCCTGCTGCTGCTGCAACTGGCGTCGTCGAGACGACAATGATTATTGGCAGATACCCAGACCCAAATGCGGAGAATCCTTTCGTATGGTACGACGTACCAGGCGCCGGAACGCTGACCACCAGTGACTGGATGTACTTCAATCAACAAGGCCTTTACGTCTTCGACTGTATTCTCGTGCTCTGGGACAATCGCTTTACTATGACGGACGTTGCCATCCTCACAAATTGCCGGCGCTTCAAGACACCCACTTATATCGTGCGTTCAAAAGCGGACGTGCGCATCCGAAACCTGATGAAGGACATGGGCTACGACAGCGAGACGAAGGCCAACAAGCATGCTCACCTTGCCTCTGCACGAGCCAAGTACATCACAGACACCCGCGAGAGCGTGAGGCAGAATCTCCGGGAAGTCAGCTTACCAGACCAGCGGGTGTACATCGTTTCTAATGAAACGCTGTGCTCTGTTGTCCAGGACCGGACATCACCGGGGTCAAAGGTTATAGACGAACTCGAGCTGTTGAGAGACCTGCTGAATACTGCCTATTTGAGGAGGTGTAGGCAACCAGAATCTGTCGCTCAGAGCTCATAATTGCCCTGGTCATTGGAGAGTACGTTATCACTAGATGCTATACAATCGAATGGTAATCGAAATGTGTACAATTCATGGCTGTAAAAATGATTTGAGTAGGTACAACAGAAATTATCAAAGAAGCACTCCCAAGGTGAGCATGTTGCAGCTCTAAGCGCGTAAAAAAGCTCAGCATTCTTTTTTTTTTTCAGCGTCAAACGAACCTTCATCTGTAAGCAAGTTGAAGTAGTGCTAATTTTATTCAGACAGAGTGGCGGAAACTTCCTCTTGATATTCTAGTACAGTGGGTACCATGCATTGTTCTTGATGTATTTTTTTGGTAAGAAGGGTTGTATATTAGTCTGTCGTCTTTGCAACAAACAAGCCAATGACAGGCCCAGTAGTCGGTAGCAGCATCCAAAGTCAATCACCATGAGATATCATAGAGTAAGTCAGGTCGAGTTGCCTGTTCATACGTATTTCCCGAAGAAGGGTATTAGTGATTGTGCGAGGGTATAACTGAAGACCAGCTTCGGCCCAACAACAAGAATCTATATTCACAAGTCATTAGCAGGGGGTCGTACACAGACAGACAGAAATCACTTTTGGAGTCAAACCCTTGAAGAAGGCTGTAGGCCCTTCATTTCGAAGAAGGTCCTTTATGACCGTGACACCAGGCACCTTCTGTTCGAAATTTGCATTTTGGATACGAGTCTTGAC
Source organism: Rhizopogon salebrosus TDB-379 (assembly GCA_029603245.1). Lineage (NCBI taxonomy): Eukaryota > Fungi > Basidiomycota > Agaricomycetes > Boletales > Rhizopogonaceae > Rhizopogon > Rhizopogon salebrosus. The sequence goes on along the minus strand of MU837008.1, from coordinate 103,662 downwards.
TGTGTCAAGAGGTGCTGCTATCGTGATTGATGCAACAGCTCCTGCGATGGATGCAATGAAGTTCTGCGTCCACGTGGCTTTGGAATAGTCTGTAACGCCAAGGGCATATTCCTTCGTGACCGCTGACGCGCCAAAGAGCTGAAACATAGATTTAGCACGGTAAACCCGGTCTGCAAGTTGGACGTACCGCAAAAGAGCCTGGTGCATTACGCGCCATGGTCCAACCCCATCCACGGTATAGGGTTGTACCTTCCTCCAAGAATATCCGGAGGACGCCTCGTCCACGGAACGCCTCGGGGTTGACTTGTCGTTTAATTTTCAAAGCGTCCAAAGGAAGCAGGACCTAATGAACGTTGATATCCACGAGAAACCTATGGGTGGGCACGACTCACAACTTCACCGATACCCGTCAAGCTGGCAGAAAAATTAGCGTCGATTCAGTCGGGTCGTCGGCCATGTAGAAAAATAAATTACCTGCCAGCAGTCGCCTGCATCATCATCTTCCCCTTCCTCTCGCCAAATACACTCGTGAACTGATCCTTGTAGTGTCGGGTGATGATCTCATTGAACCACGGCTGCCCGCCAAACTTGTATATCCTTTGGGAAATTTTGTATCCTGCCGCATACCCAAGACCAGGGAAAAGGGACAAGAGTTTTTTGGACAGTGAAGCCGTTGCGTAATCACGGAAAATGATTGGGGAGAGAGTCGAGAAGGAGACCTGAATGCCAAAGGTGGTCAACAATTGGCAGTAAAGGAGATTTCACGATAATAAATTACTTTGCCCTTGTTACTCATAAGCCGTTTGGCCACTGTGTCCACCGGATGAAACACCAGCAATTCAGCGACACCTAGTCGAGACGTAATGAGCTACTTGGTTGAGCAGACCAGGAAAGTACTGACCAGATGCACCAGACCCCAGAACTCGAGCAGTTCCGGACTCTTTGCTTTTCCCTGAACCTGGAGGAGACATGATTTGGAAGGGTCTGGGTGAGGAGAAGGAACTTGGGGGCTGAGCGCTGAGGCCTAAGGCGTCACTGTACGTGTCAATGACACCACCTGCTTAAAAACTTGCGGTTAGTATTCGCAAGATGTGTTTAGACATATTTGCCCAAAGTACTTATATAGGAGTCAACGTTATTAGTCGCGTGCTCGAAGGTCTAACCTGCTCGGGCTTTACTCCCTCAGGAAGCTGAAAACTGGAATTAATGGCTGGTATCGTGTCTGCAGAGAATTCGAACAAATAGGAGTGCGAAGTGCACAGTTGGTCCTTCTTTGATGCTATCCCACACTCCGTCAAGGTGTACCACGCTTCGGCCTGGTGACTTCACTGACCCATATGGTCTAGAACCTTGGGAAATAGTGCTTTTAATCGGAAGCCGCATTGTACTTATTTTGTTCTCTTCCCCACCAGCCCCACCATGTTCATCAGAGGCGGGACTTTCATTGGCATACTCTGTTGCGCGCTCACAGCAGGCGCGACAACTCAGTCGTTCCTTGGTTTAGGCAGTCGCAGAACCTCGAAACAGCCAGTGAACTCGTTTACGCCGTCTTACACAGCGTCTTACGACGACGGATTGTTCACACCTGTCGAGCACCTCGGCGTACTCTCAGAGACCCAATTCACCACCCTCAGTCATCCAGTGTTCCCGAACTACAGCGTCCGAATTAAGAAATCTAGTGATTTCTGTGATGGAACGGTGAAGTACGCCTTTCGGATGTAGTCGCTAGACTATCAGGACTCATGTGATAACCTCAGCTCTTACACGGGTTACATTGATATCCAGGCTAGGCATCTATTCTTCTACTTCTTCGAAAGTAGGAATGATCCTGCTACAGACGATTTGATTTTCTGGACCAATGGTGGTGAGCTCAACCATGGCAAGTTTCTAGTGCACTTCACATAATGTGACGTCCATCAGGTCCTGGATGTTCTTCCGGTCTTGGTCTTTTCATGGAACTAGGTCCTTGCCGAGTGCTGAATGATAATGGCACCGTCTTCCATCCCGAGTCCTGGAACTCTAATGCCAATGTCTTCTTTGTTGACCAGCCAATAGGTGTTGGCTTTTCGTACGCTGATTATGGCGAGACTGTGGTATGTGGAACGCTTATCGTATCAAACCACTATTCACCGTCTGTCAAGAGCACTACTGAGGAAGCGGCGAAAGATATTGCTGCGTTTATTGCCATTTTCGTGGAAAACTTCTCCCAGTTCAAAGGACGTGCGTTACACATGGCCGGAGAATCTTACGGAGTCCGTGCAGTTCCTATGCTTACAACCTGAGAAGCACTAATCAAAATACTGAAGGGGCGTTACATCCCAGTCTTTGCTGCTGAAGTTTACGACCAGAATGCTTTGCTAACCGCAGCTGGTGTCACCCCCATCAATCTTCAGTCTATCATGATTGGTAATTCTCTGCATCAAACGTTTTTCATCAACTCATGTCATGTGCAGGTAATGGTATGACCGACTTTTACACAATGGCGTCGGCCTACGTAGAAGTCCAATGCACCCCTGCATCTGTTTTCCCTATACAAAGCATCTCGTATGTGAATCCCGACACCGTCATGTTTTGATTGACGTATATATCTCCCCAGTTCATGCAATCGTATGAAGCAAGCGGTTCGGTAATCTCACATCTGTATTATTTTGGAGCTGACAAACGCTCCATAGCTTCCTCGCTGTCAAAAGTGGTTGAAAGAATCATGCGTTGACCAGTTCGACGCCATGAATTGCCAGGCAGCAGCAGACTTCTGCGACTCTCAGATTGGAGCTGCTTTCTTCTCCACTGGTAGGCCTGACTTAGCGATGTCCCTTATCCATCTCCACACGCTTATATGATGGTAGGCAAGAATCCCTATGACATCAGCAAGGACTGCGATGGACCTATCGAGGAGACGTTGTGCTACCCAGTGACGAAGTAGGCCGATGTTACTTCTGTGCAAGCAATCTAGCTAAACATTTCCCGACAGGATGATAGGGAGCTTCCTTGATCGCCCTTCTGTCCGCGAAAAGCTGGGCGTGGATCCCGCCATCACGGGTAACTTCAGCTCCTGCAGTGATGCCGTCGGACAAGCTTTCGCCCTGGCTGAAGATGGGTATCACGCAACCTACGACCACGTCGCTGCCCTTCTCGAGCGTGGCGTACGAGCGTTGATATACGTAGGCACATACGACTGGATTTGCAACTGGGTCGGTAACGAGGCCTGGACACTCAACATGGAGTGGAGCGGCAAAGAGGCGTTCGGTCAGCAACCGCTGGAGTCTTGGCTCCTCGAAGGAGAGGTCGCTGGCAAGTCCAGGAGTGCTCAAGGGCTTACGTTTGCTACTATAGACGGTGCAGGCCATATGGTCGGTGTTACATATAACTTTCTTGTTGACAATGCTGAATTGTGATTGCAGGTGCCGTACGACAAACCTAAAGAAGCACTCGCGATGGTGCAGCGCTGGTTGGCTGGGACTGGCCTGCAGTGAATACCCTAACTATGATTCCTCGTAAAGCTCTGGAGAGTGCAAAATATATTGGAGTTTTATCATGTGTAGTACATATACAAGTGGAGAACGAACAATCGACAAGTACCTGCGAGAAAAGTCAATCAGTAACGAGCGATTGAAGGATCTTCAAGAGAAAAAAAAACATCAGGGTCTCAGAAAAAAAAGTTGGGTCATATCCCGCTTGTCAATGCAGGTCGTATTCATTAAAATCAGTATATTTGTAAGATCATGGACAAGATAGATGTGCACACAACGAAGTACAAGGGAATGTAGGACTCACATAGTATAGTATTACTATCATCGCAAAAAGATAGATGTCCCAAACAAAAATCGACATGCTACGGCCTCAAAATGGCGCCGCGACACTTCCTAGAGTGGGTTATTTGTTCTCGAAGATAACAAAGACTCGTAGAGTCCTGGCACTGTGTCGACGGTGGAAACTTCTGCGAAACGACCAGCGTGGCAAGGCTTCTTGGATGACAATAAAATTTTTCCGCAGGTTATATGTGGATATTTTAAGCGGAGCGTCAAAACTGGGGTTTGCCGGCCCCACCAACATTCCGTGACGTAGTTCCACCGCACAATCCGAGCTTGAGGTTGAGAGCAGCATCCACTTCTCCGATAATTTTTCTGTGGTTGATAGCAGCTAAATAACGCCATGCCTATCACGCTTGAAGGGAGCTGTCATTGTGGTGCTGTTCGATTTACAGTGGAAAGCAGTACCCCTGTCCCTTACCAAGTGAGCATAACTTGAATCACTGGCATCTTCCTTCATCATTGACGGATAAAGTTATGTGTATGTTCCATCTGCCGCAAAGTAGGTGGGGTTGGTGGATCAATCAATCTCGGTGCCCACTCCAAGACTTTGAAGATTACACAAAATGAAGGACACATTGGGTATGTAGCTTGGTCAGGACTTCAACCTTCCCATGAATATTTATCGGGACGGAATATCAGGGTGTATAGAGCTGTTATGGACAGGGATACCCCAAAGGAGCATATTACCTCCTCTGAGCGTAGTTTCTGCACGAAGTGCTCTTCTATGCTCTGGCTTTATGACGAGAACTGGTGAGTTGTTCACGGACATTTGCGGGTGGGAATTTCAAGATCACGCATCGTACACAGGCCAGAGCTTTTACATCCTTTTGCATCCGCCATTGATTCACCAGAGCTAGAAGAGCCGGAAGAGCTTGTAAGTGTGATTAACAACTTAATTATGGTTACTCATAAGAAAGATTCAAAGGTCATCGTCAAAACCAACTCCAAACCTAATTATGTGCGCCTTCCAGAAGGACCGAAGAAGTCGTACAAGAATTACGGCCCTGATTCCATCGAGGGCTGGCATAAGAAGCATGGGAAATTCGTGGAGTGAAATATGGCACTACAAGATGTTAGTTAACGGCGATACACTAAGTGGGAAACAGTCGAGAATTTCTGGACAGCTAGTGTCATGAATGTGTCCAGCGAAAGGAGGGGACTCACTCAGAACATACAGCCTCTAGCTTCATGGATACTCCAAGTTGCATTACCTATCTTCAAATGTTGTTCAATGGGTAATGAACCTTTATGGTGAGTGCGTTCAGCGGCATTTTTGAATGAGACCGAGAGAAAAACGAATTGCGGTGAGTATTACGTGCTCAGTACTGCCCAGCCTTTACCGTCATAAGGTAGTGAATTGACCGAATGTGAGATCATGCAGACCCAACTTTCATCCTCAAGTTATTCCTTCATGATTTGGCTATGAGTCGCAGGTAAAAGTGAGCCGGAAAGTATGCAAGGATAACGGAGCTATGTAGTAGACGATCCTCAGGTCACTCCCCCATTTTTCATCTCCCATCCAAATCACTTCTCTCGCATACATGCTCTGAGCAACCCCCTTTGTTCTTCGGTTTCACGAACATCCCTGCGCCATAATACCTCGTCTCCACCCTCTGCGACTCGTTTTCCAGCCAAGAAAGCTGTTGCTTCCAAACCTTGTCAACCACAGAGGAGCGTGGGACATGAAATGAAACCAGCTTCATAACCTTCCCTATCACATGATAGCGGTAAGCGAACTCATCTTCAGAATTTATCTCCTCTTCAAAGCCGGGCTGGTTTTCAAAGGACTCCTCTTTCTTCATATCGGGCACCGGACGGTCCGGATCATACCTGTATGCAATACAAGATGCATTCCCATGATCTTCGTCATAGTAGATGATAACAGTCTCGACAGAAATGTCAAAGTGGTCCTCGAGAGCGTCGTAAAGCACAGAATCATTTCCTTTGAGGTATTGCCTCTTGACGCTCGCTCTGCGGTAGAGGTGAAAGAGCGGAAAAACAACTATTTTTGTCCCGGCGTTGTGTAATTTCTGGATTTCACTAATGACTCCCTCAATCGATCGGGCACCGTCTGGTTTTGGGTATGTAGGAATGCGGCCAGCATCTAGGTCTTTCCCACGCCTGGCAACTTGCTCTAGGGACTATCATATAGTGCAGCCGGAGGAGGCGCTTCACCGATGACTTCGACCTCGTACTGGAGCACGAGTTGCACACCCTTGGTCACGGGCATGACTTTATGCTCCATGTTCGTGTAGAATGCCACTATGACTGGTCTAGGCCTGTGCTCGTGCCCTGGGCCATGCGAGCTGTTCCGGATAGTGGTTGGGTGCATATCAACACTCACTTCCACACCTCCATGCCTCAACATAAAGTCTCCTCCCTCCCAGTCCGTGTTAAGTGCCAAAAGGACAGTTCCGTGGTGGGCATTGCTATGTGTTGAATCGCGATGCCAATCGAAGTGTCCTCCTTCTCCATATATAACGAGTTTGTATAACTTGATTCGGATTTGTTTGCCTATGAACATGGAAGATGCCAGGTTATGTTGGATGTAGTCGAAGACGCAATCATTTTCGTCACTTGAGAATGTAAGATCTTTTGCTTTGAGTTTTGTTCCATTCCTATAAGAGGGGTCTATGACCGTCTCATCGCCCCTGCCAAACGGAGAAGGAGTCGCATGCTTTTGAAACACTGAGACGTCGGGTTTCACACATGTACCTGCTTCTTCGCCTTTGACACATATTTTGAAGTTCCACCACCATGAGTCGAGGACAAAGGACACGAAGGGACTGCTGGCGAGCTTGTCGAGTGCGCGCGAGAGTTTGGTGTTGGTTCGTACTTTGTACCCTTGTTTCTGGGGTGGAGATGCAATACTGTGGTTGACACGTTTGAAGATGGAAAGCTCGTGCTCTGACTCTGAGCTCTCCGAATCGTATGACATGTTAAGAAAGGGCTGAAGCTCAGGGGCCTTTTGCTGGAATTTGTGACAAAAGCAGGAACGACAGAGGAAATCAGAATGAGATCGGTGATTGAACAGAAAGTTACTGTGCTAGGCTACGAATACTACTTTAAACTATTAGAATGGTCATTATTATTTGTCCGCCGGTAGACAGTTTAATATAGTAAGAGTAGAATAGAGAACACTATCGTGATACGGGCAATTTCACGGATCAGCCCCCTAACCCACAGACACATTCGAAGCCTCTTCTTTGTCCATCCTGAGTTTTTCGACATAGATGAACGTCATGATGACGGTGTCCATCATCTGAGCCACTTCAGGTGATACCTCCAACGTGGCTTTCCGTTTCTTCCCTATAATTCCAAGGGTCGCCTTATGAGAGCGAGCGACCTCAGTGTGAAATCCACCATTCCGCGAGAGCTAAAACCTTAGGGTAAGAACAAGACACGTAAAGCGAAGGGCACTAACAACAACTATTTTGGAGTTGAGATTCCAGCGATAGGAACGACCATCTGGACCTGTGAAAACGCGCTTCCTACGAGAGCTCACAATGACATCGCGAAAGTCTTGGCTTGAAAGACACTTCTTACCGTCCGGTGAAACCTTTCTTTGGAATGAATTCCTTCGTTACTACCTCAGTTCCACCAAATCGGAACTTCGAGGAAGTGTATGTGTGCCATTCGATCTCCCCAATGACATCGAATTGGTTGCGCGTACCAAACCAATTAGCATTTGGCTTGACTTTGTAAATCGTCGTAGTGCGGGTGCCAAATCTAAACGGGGTGTTGGTCTTATAGATAACCTGTCCTTGCGTGTTGGTGATGACAGTGTTGCGAATGTTTTCAGAGGAGAGAGTGAATCTAATCATGGCTGTCTGGACTTAGCTGAAGCACTTGACAGGCAGCACACTTATATCTTGGCCGTTCATATGAAATGCGACACTTGCTTGACCGGGAAGGTAGCTAGTGCTACGGATTCCTGTGTATAACACACCGCTTTGCAGCATGAAAAGGGGATGTCGGCAGTACTGTACTCCAAATATGAGAGGCAATTGTGGAGCAGGCCATCAGGAAATCGGCGAGACATTGTTTTTCCTAGATATAGTTGGCAAAACAAAACAAAACAGTCGTGGAATTATATGTGAAGGCAAAACTAGACAAAGTAATATTTAAGCATGATCACACTGGCATCAATAGATAATGTATTGCACGAAAATCACAATTCTGATGAAGATATATCATGCCTTGCAAGTGTATCAGCAGTTTTCCGCCAAGTGGTCACTAGTTATCGGTTAAACCATTGCT
>MU837008.1:78669-95155 GCA_029603245.1 Rhizopogon salebrosus TDB-379 | reverse complement strand
GGCCTCTCCTCATGGTCCCTCGCCGGCCTCTCCTCATGGTCCCTCACTGGCTCTTCATGGTCTTTCCCTGGTTCCTCCCTGTCCCTTGTCCTCTTGTCTCTCCCTGTTGCTCCCTTCTATTGTCTAATAGTACTACATGTATTGCTTGAATTAAAATTTATTTTATGTTTTGTTAAGGGTTACTTTGAGCCTTTTGTCTGGAACAGTCCAACATTATAAAACATTGTCAGAGTCTGCAATATTTGCTGGTAATTGCGGGTAGGTTGTCACATTTGTGCTTCTGGCGGTTTCTGTCTACGTGGTCTAACTATCTAAAGCTTTCTCAAGTAGAGTACAATTCTGATAGATATTATATAAATTTTGGCATAGACAGAGCTTTGCAAACCATTATCATTTTCGGGTCAGTTACCTGATGAGTGACCAACATATAACATGGGCAAATATCGCCGGAGCTTAAAGAGTTGTTTTGCTTAGGACGGCCATGTCACAGGTTTCCGCTGCGGCTCGAGAGGTGCGATGGACGTGGATAAAGTGACACCGTCCTGCCGCAGTCGTGCTTGCATTGCTAAGTCACGTGGTGAGACGCGTCCCAAATGAACCTGGGATCGGACGCGTGTGTTCCCAGGGTTGAAATTGGACGTCACGTACAACGCTGACCTTGCAGTACTACTCAGACGATCACAACACCAAGACATACACTAACGATGGCTTCGATACCCGCACCGAGCAGGCTCACTCGATCCGTACCCTTCACACCCAAACGTCCGCTTTCTTCTGCACCCTCTGAAATCCCTTCCGCAATAAAGTCTAGCGTACTTGGTTCCACAGCAAAGAAATTTAAGGCAGCTTTATCTTCTGAGTCCAGACTGCGGAATACCGTCGTGAAGCCAGCTCTCGCGACAGTGCCTGCCACTCCAGCAAAGAAATCATTTGAAGGAGCTCGCCCTCGCACACCTGGCACGCCTAATAGGAGTCAGACTCCAAACTCCTACATAAATACAAGTGATATGGACGTCAGTCGGATTGATCCAGAAGAGGCCTTGGTTGATTTCCAGACTGTGGAGGCCGCTGATGTTTCCGCGGACATCGATGAAGGCGTTATCCCTGGACCCAACTACGGAAAGGATGATAAAGTTCTTGTGTCTATAAGGTTACTTCACTCCTGGTCTATCCTTGATCCACACTGAGGCCATTTAAATTCACAGAATTCGCCCCACCACTTCCTCACACGCCGCATGGGACCACAATGTACCTCGAACCATCAAACTTTTGCCTCAATACGCCAAGTCAACTGCCAACACACCACCGGAGTTTCACTTCGACGAAGTCCTTACAGGCTCTGAGAATCGACCCGTGTATAATGCTGTTGCCCGTAGTCATGTCTGCGCTGCCATGGATGGCTACAATTCTGTTATTTTCGCATATGGTCAAACCGCCAGCGGGAAAACATTCACTCTTGTGAGACCTTTGCTTGCACATCCTTACCTTTGTTTACTGTTTACTTAGTCCGGAAATGAAGAACAAGCAGGCATAATACCGCGCGCAATGAAAGACGTGTTCGCTTACATCCGTCGCACGCCCACGCGTGAATATCTCCTTCGATGCTCTTACCTGGAAATTTACAATGAAACGATATACGATCTCCTCGCACCACCGTCAGTGTCTGCCGCACAGCCCGTACAAATTCAGGGCATGGGTTTTCTGGTGCCACTCCGAGAAGAAGTTGTGACGAGCTTGAAGAGCGTCAAGGAAGTTCTTGAGCGAGGAGAAAGGAACAGAAGAACGGCTAGCACAGATTGGAATGAACGGAGTAGTCGCAGCCACAGCGTATTCCGACTTGTAGTGGAGAGTAGAGAGCGGGGAGATGGAAGTGCAGAATCAACAAGCGGCCGTCAGACCCCCGGCACACGGCCACCGACGCCTGGCGGTCCTAGACTGCAGACAATTGGAGGAAGAAGCGTGCAGACTTCAGTGCTGGTAGGTCACATTCTCTTCAATAGGAGTGAGGTTAATTTTTATCTAGAGCCTGATCGACCTTGCTGGTTCCGAAAAAGCCACTTCTGATAAGGAGAGAACTAGGGAAGGCAAGTACATCAACACCAGCTTATTGACACTCGGAAGTGTCATTGGCACCCTTGCAGAGAACGCTTCGAAGAATAAAAAGTCAGAGGCGTCATCTTATGTTATGCTCGGGATACTGAATCTCCCTTTCTCAGCGACCATGTACCATATCGTAACTCTAAGCTAACGCGACTACTTCAACCTTCGCTATCGGGAGATGCTCGCATTTCAGTCATATGCACCATTAATCCCGATGCAAATGCTGTTCCAGAAAGCACGAGTACACTCTTGTTCGCTCAGAGAATCAAACGAGTACAAGTACGTAATATCCTTCCTGACTATGCACCTGAGATGCTGAGACATCTCATTTATAGCTCAATGCGAAGAAGAAAGAGATAGTTGATACCGATGCCCTGATAGAACGGTACAGGAAAGAGATCGAGGACCTCAAGAACAAACTTGCAGAACGAGAAGCAGAAGCGCCTGCTCGAACTCGCAGGCTCTCAGCACGCGAGGTGAAGTCCGCCTCCCACTGCCTCATTCTCGCCAGACTGATATTCGTCACAGCAAATCGATGAATCGAAAGCGATGAATGACCTCAACTCTCGAATCCAGCAACTCACGAAGCTCATTCTAACATCACAGACTGTGGATGAGAGCAAAGGAGACGAATCTCGTCCCGCCAGTCCATCTAAAGTTGATTTCGACATGTCTCCATACCAGGTTCATATCCACCATCCCGCTAGACTTTCTCACTCTAACATGATCTATCTATCACAGCTTCAGCAAGAGCTTCTCGCGACTCGCCTTCAACTCGAGTCACAGTCGAGTCAAATACTTTCGTTAGAAACTGCTCTCCTCTCTCGCCCAGAACTTCCACCAGATGCCTCAGAGACTGAGAAAGATAAACTCATTGCCGAACAAGGAAAAACAATCCGTGAGCTTGAGATCGTGGTTCATGGGTATGAGGATAACCTTGGGGAGCCTCTGCGAGCTGTCAGGGAGGACGTTGAGAAGGAGTGGGTCGGCAAATTTGAGGAAGAAGTAAAGAAGCGAGAGGAAAAGGAGGCATGGGCATCTGAGCTTGTACGGCAGCTGGAGAAGGAAAAGAAGGCAAGTTTACGCACGTCGATGCGCCTTCTCTGTGATGCTGATGCTGAAGACTAAACGTAGCTGCGGATAAAACTCGAGGACGAACGACGTGCTCTTGCGAGTTTTGTCAGCAAATTCGATTCGCTGGGTCTTAGCGCTGGTAGCTCACTACCTTCAAAGCTCAAGCCTGCAAAACCAACTCCAGGGGGTGCATCAGCGGCATTCGCTGAGCGTCGACAAAGCCGAGCAGCAAATGCGGTGCCTTCAATCGTTGAGGATGCAGAATGTTCTCCCGCCCGCGTCGATTTTGCCAGTATGAAGGCACAACCGAGTCTTCTGGATCAGGTGATGCCTGAGGAGGAGTGGAGTCTCATGGACGACATGAGTTTCGAGATGGAGTCTGCGAGACATAAACCCGGAGTGAAGAGGCCGGAGAGTCCGGACAAGATTGCTTTGTCGAGCAAGGAGAATATACCGTTGTAAAATTCGCTTTCTCCAGGGACGCTGGCGGTGACCTTGGAGTCGTTTGTTATCTTCTAGATCACTTGTGCATGTCATATTTTTTACTGAGACAACAACGTCGAAGTATCCATGCTATTACTATTGTTACTACTACAGACATTTACCACACTCCGCATTCATGCCCTCGGCGTGGTTTTTTCATCTAAGATGGCATTCCACCGCAAGACGTCGAGTTGACGGTGTAGTCGAACCAACACTCACTAGCAAAGGTAGTTCTCTTCACAATCCTTCACAATCTCTATTTCCCTGTCGATATTCCTCCTCCGGGTGGTCAGCCACCAAAGCCCCATCCTACCCAACGGTAGGTCTCTATCTTACAACCATCAAGTGTTTCATCGATGAGGCAGTCCAGACTACTCTCCCGATTACTTCGCTGGTCACCGGAGAGACAAGGCCGCGGCGAGGTCCTGAATCTTTGCTGGTTGGTTGCTTCCGTTTAGATATGAGTCCGTGTACGTTTAGTATGTAATAGATTCTGGCACTTGAGCAATATCACTGTGAAGCACCGAACCTTCGCTTGATCGTTATGATTGGATCTGGCAGAGGACGCAGTGGTTTATTGAACATATTAAAATACCGCCCCATGGCGCCTACGCCATCCTGCGCAAGCTTTCCAGCATGTGCAAACTGATCAGTGCATATAATCATGATGCTGTCGAAGCATCCGGGGAACCAACGTCCGGGATCGTTTGGGCGAGTCAACCATGGCAAGAAAGCTGCGGAGCGATTCGGATGTCGCGCTTGTGATCCAATCCACTTGACGGAAGAAGGATATCGCTGTTGGCAAGTGCCAGCCTGAGGAAGATCATGAGTCAGAGTTGGCACATTTAGCGTTTGTGTAAACCAGGATAGGTGGTAACACGTAAAAGTCTCAAGCTCGGTAGTCAAGAATCAAGATGACCAGTTCACTTCGGCCCTTGGGATCCGATGTCTTCATGATTGCAGTTTCGGTCACTCGAGACTTCAATTGGAGCTCTGAAGTGCACGACTCAGGAGAGCCGTTCTGGCTGTATTATGAATGTATAGAAATTCTGCATCCAGATTCCAGACACCCCAAACACACCCCTTTTCGACATGGTTCGAATCATTTCAAATCCAACACTACACATCCAACCCGACTTTTCTTCCGTGACCTTCGAAGGACTCGGAAATCGAATCATAGGAGGCACACAGATCGGAGAAACTCCCGAGGTTGATGGATAGCCTGAGGCTGGCGTGCCCAATGGGGTCTGGAGGCTTGAGCATGGTGGCGAGATGCGGTATTGACAGGCCCTTGTGGCTTCCTTAGGTGCACTGCCGAAATTTAGCTTCTTAGGCAATTAACCCCACCTGCGGCCGTTGGACGTTGAACGTTGAAGGCGTCGTGGCTTGACTTCGTTGAGGCACAACTGATGGATTAGCGCCGCCTCGTGAAATACATTTCTGGACGACTTGTTCTCACATGTTGCCCTCTTTCAACTTGAAGTTGCCAACAAGAGGCTAGGAAACGTTTACAGTGTAACCAAGAAACCAAATGGTGAGTAGTAATTGATTACACCACCGTCAGAGGTGATGATGAATAGAGTTAGAGCAACATAGACGCAGCAGACACCCCATCCTCACAAGTTGTGGAATTTGAACCCACTGCAGATTCGACGCTTGACGAATCTGCATTCGAAGAGCAATCCAATTTACCAACTCCTAAGCACGAATTTCAAGTCTACCAGCAGAGGACTTCCAGTTTCGTGTTCTTGCATGACAACGTTCACATCGTTAGTGGTGCTGGTAATGGAACGATGCACAAGTGGGATTGCAAAACAGGACTTCTCGTTGGGAAGCCATGGGAACGGAAGAGCAGAGGGATAGGTGTACTGGCGCTTTCACCAGATGGCAAGACAATTGCGTGCAGTGGGATGTACGACAGAATTATACAAAGGTGGAACACAGATGGAGAGATCGTGAAAGGCATTTGGACTGATGATAGCGATCATGTGCAATCACTTTCGTGGTCCCCATGTGGAGGCCGTCTTGCCAGTGGTTCCATGGACGGAATAATCCTGATTCGGAATGCAAAAAATGAAGAGGAAGATATTGAAGTAGGCCCAATCAAGACGAATCAGGGCTGGATATATGCTCTCGCATATTCACCTTTGGGTGACAAAATTGCTTCGGGTGGGAGCAAGGAGACAATATGCATCTGGGATGCCAACACCGGCGAGCTGCTTCAAGGCCCAATCGACGACCTGGGCTCTGTGTTTTCTATCGTGTGGTCACGGGATGGCAACAAAATCTACTCCGCTGACAGATTTGTACGTGTTCTTGACAGCAATTCAGGTGCAGAACTCCATCGTTTCGAACATTTCAATTTCCCATGTTCCATCGCACTTTCGCCCAAACACGGTCTACTGGCAGCTGTAGGTCATGACGGTGCTGCCCAGCTATGGGACACAGAGTCTTATCAGCCAGTCGGCCACCCATTCCACCATGAAGATCACCAGAAGCTTACCCGTGTTTCATTCTCTCAAGATGGACGATACCTAGCGTACTGTGGACTCAACTACAAAATCACCCTATGGATGGTGAAGGACATAATACCTAAAATTGAGGTACGTGTTTCCATAGACCACAGTTGAAGGTGGCAGGCTAAACAGCAGGAAACTTGACACCAGATATCCCTTGAAGTCAGTATCCCCTAGCCTGTCCATCTTTCCTGCCCTCAGGTTCATTACAGGTTGATGCCACAAACCCCGCTGCACCAACTGTGGATCAGCCCGATAACATGCGCAACGACCTTTTGGGGGTAAATTTGGGTTTATTATGAGGAAGCAGCACTGATCAATACAATTGGTAGTTCTCCGAGCCATCGCGTCCTTTTGCAGTGTACGGTTTCCCACATCCTTCACAGCGCTTTCATGTCCTGTCATCACTCTGGCAGCGCTTATGGAACACCCTCTCGATGTTCTCCTTGTCCAATTTACTATTTACACGGATGAAAGTCAATGACGACGACGCTCTCTGCTCAACCTGCTCAACTCTTGATTTTTGTTCCATCATCCACAATGGCATTGGCGAGGACGATGCAGTTCCCCTTGGTTATCTTACAGATATAATCAAGAAACGTGACCAATGTGGATTGTGCCGCCCCATAGCCACCTACTTCTCTCAGTGCGGTATCAACCTTCGCATGATCACTTGCAAACTGTATGCACCTGGAGAGTGGTCTTTAATGGGTCATAAGAGAGGGGCATATAATGGCATGCTAATCCAGTCGTCTCGTGATGGATTTACATTGGAAATGCGGCTCCTGGGAGGAACTGGTTCAAAGGTCTGGGGACCGAAATGGTTGCATGGTCAGAGAGTTGATCAGATTGTGGATGCCAACCAGCTGAAAAGATGGATTCACACTTGTAAAAAGAAGCATGGGGAAACATGTGAGTCGGATTGGTGGAGGCACGGAGAGGCTCTTCCGAATACCGTGAGGGTCGTGGATGTAGTTCGCATGGCTATAGTTCCTGTCCCACCATCGTGCCATTTCGTTGCTCTTAGCTACGTCTGGGGCATGGCGGGTGAGGGGTACTGGACAACACAGGCCAATCTCAAACAGCGCAGTGCACCAGGTGGCCTGGATGCATCCATACTGCCAGACACAATTTCGGACAGCATTCTACTTGTCCGTCAGCTCGGCGAGCGTTACTTGTGGATCGATTCGCTGTGCATTGTACAGGACGACCCTTCGGACAAGGCCGTGCAGATCGGCGTGATGGAGCTAATCTACGGCAGTTCTGAATTCACAATCTTCGCTGCGGCTGGCACGTCGCGAGATCCGATCCCTGGTGTCCGTTCGAATACACGAGATCCCACACAACACATAGCTAAAATCCAGGGCCTTCAACTGGCACTTCCGCTCCCAAATGCTAAAGAGATTATTGCCAATTCTACATGGAACGAACGTGGCTGGACATATCAAGAGGTCATGCTCTCACGGCGCCGCGTCTTCTTCACTGCCCGACAAGTGTACTTTGAGTGCAGGAAAGAACTACGTAGCGAAGAAATGCTTCCACAGCCTGGCTTCGCCATGTCCGGGTTGGGCATGTCTGGGTTGGGCCAAATTATTCCCAAGACTCGGAGTGCCCATTTGACGTGCGAATCATACTTGCGCCCCTACATGGAAATCGTCGAAGAATTTACACGGCGCAAACTCACCTTCCAGTCTGACATTGTGGACGCAGTTGACGCACTCCTGAGAGGGCTGACAAAAGCATTCGAGCTGGCTGATGGCGACTATGATAAAGCATTCAGGTTTGGAATGCTCTTGACAGGCTGCCTGGACGATGCACTTTTGTGGCAACCTAGGGCCGATACTCCTCATGCGAGACGGGTGCCTACGAATGTGATGTGGCCATCTTGGTCATGGGCTGCCTGGCAAGGCGCTGTCCGATATGTCAGTGACGAAATCTATCACAACAACCATGCGGGTCCGAGTCTGCCCAGGTTCAAGTTTGGCCAGTCACTGGTGGAGTGGCATCTCGTAAATGAGGATGGTCAGCTTGTCCACCAGTATGTGGATCACAGAAAGGGAATGATTTTGGAATGTAACCCCCGTTCGGCCACGAACGCTGCATATGTTGCGCCAAAAGGAGATATTGACTCACAACAGCTGATGACGAAGGATGTGCCTTTGGTGCCCGGAACTCTAGTATTTCGGACTAGCCTTTCTCGCTTCGACGTCACTCCCTGGGTGAGTGATATCCAGAACGCTGGTGCTGGAGTCAACTACGCCATTTATTCCATCTTGTCCGACATTCCTCGACCATCAACCCGTGTTGGGCGTATTATCCTTCCGTCTTCTACCAATTCGCTGGCCTCACACGAATTTATTGTTCTATCGCGCTCAACTGAGCGTCCGTTGGGTGCATATGATGATCAGAGGCTCGGGGAAAGCTATTACGGATGTATGTTGTACGTAATGGCAGTGCAGAAGATGCAGGACGAAAAGCGGTTCGAGCGAGTTGGAGTGGGGATTGTATTTGAGCAGGCTTGGGTGAAATCGGCGCCAGAGGAAAAGATTATCTATTTAGGATAGGAAGTACGGAGGTTTGAAATAGAAATACCACAGTTGTCACGAAAGCCAATACTAATTCACGTTGGCAGAACCATGCAACAAGCACAGTTTAAATACACGGATTGTGATCCTGAGTTCATGAATGCGCCTGCATTGATTGTCGATCGGAAGCGTTGATGAGAAAAGTCAGAAGACTCGTTTTCGTTGCGCTCCTTAGCAATCTTGTGTCACCCTTTGGTTTGTCCTCACTGCATCTGTCATTTTCTGGGACGCGGGATACTTCATACGGTATGTGTTCTACTGGCTCTCATTGCACCGCCCAAACTGACAGGGCCTTGAAGCCCAAGGTCCAAGGTTGGGGAAGACCACCATGGATCTGGAAACCGGGTGGTAGCTTGGCGGATCTACGAGGTAGCAAATTAACTGACGTTCCGTCGCAATCATTGACCGTGCGCGACCACCGGAGTGTATGCGTTCAAGCTGTTCTTGCGGTTCCACAGCTTCTGGAGATTTCATCCAAATGTCATGCCAGTCGATTGAGGTGGTCGCACTTGCACCAGCCCCAATTATACCCAGATATACTCAGCACTTGGGGACCAATATGATGAATATGTTTAAAGTAACGTAGACAAAACGACTTACGGATTAGCATCGGCGTCGCAGTGAGGAGCCCCGTTTCGTTCGAAGTAATCCAACATAATTCAGGACTTATCGTCAATATCGCCAAAGTAGACAGTCTGACCAGCATTGCGAAGAAGCAGCAGCCTGTTGAACACCTGGAATAACTCGGCAGACGGTTCACGTGCATAGGTTAAGCGCACAAAAGAGTTACTGCACATGTAACAATACCCCATGTGCAAAGAATCGCCTGTCCATTGTCTGCGAGTTCACGAAGGAAGGTCACGATTGCCCATTGGGCTGGGAGTCGAGTCTGGACGATAAGGAGTGAGGTTATGGACGTGGCCGGAAATATGGAAGAATGTACAATTATGAACAAATATCTTGAAGTAGTCGCGCACATGACATTAGTACCACTTCCTCTTGTGACTATGATGCATCAACCTGATGCATCCCTCCCCTCCATTACCATGTAGGTCCTCAGCTAACTTCTGATGCACTAATGATGCACCCATTGTTTTACTAAGACACCCTATTACTATTGTTACTACTACAGATCTTTACCACACTCCGCATTCATGCACTCGGCGTAGTTTTTTCATCTAAGATGGCATTCCACCGCAAGACGTCAAGTTGACGGTGTAGTCGAACCAACACTGGCAAAGGTAGTTCTCTTCACAATCCCTATTTCCCTGTCGGTCACGGTATTCCTCCTTCGCGTGGTCAGCCGCCCCATCCTACCCCAATGGCAGGTCTCTATCCCTTTACGACCATCAAGTATTTCATCGGCGAGGCAGTCCAGCCTACTCTCCTGATTACTTCTCTGGTCGCCGGAGAGACTATGGGCCTATGGCCCTTTGTCGCCGCCGACTCCTTGATTACTCTCACCTTCTCCCTCACCTTCCGATCACGATTTTCACCAGAGGAAGGAGACACTGGCTGCCGAAGAGATGATGGCCCACATCGCTATCGCGTCCACCGACAACAACGCCGCCACGATTTACTATCATACCTTTGGAATACACCTTCACCAGAAGGAGGTACCGGTTACTAGAGAGATGATCTGCGTCGACACCCTGGTTTACTATCACCTTCTTTTAAGGATTTGTTGGCCTGAACCAGAGCATGGTGACCCCGAGTCAGATCATCGATCAGCGAATACAAATCCAACGGAGGTATGTTTTCGCCCGGTGCGTTACTCGCTGTGTGCGTGTCGCTTACTCTGATATAAATTTTCCAGGTTCCCATACATCCCCCCCTCCATTAACCACCAACACTCAGCTCCAAGGTGAACTGCGTACTGCTTGCCCTGAGGAACGGTACATCCTAACTATACCACCTGAATATGGGCGGTTTCGATGTCGATTATGTTCTGTAGTGGATAATGAAGATAGCCCGCATGGGTCTTTCTTCGTGAGTTCCATCGCGCACAAGACGTCTGCCAGCTGCCATACGGCAGGAGGATACCTCGCTCGCCGAGTGAGACGCCTTCTCATGTTCATTTTAACACAACGGCGGGTGCCGAGTTCGACAACGTCCTTCACCAGCGGCAATAGCGACTGAATGATGCGAACTTGACCGTTCCTATGCTCATGAAGATGAAGATCGTCACGAGGGAAAGTTCCAACCAAACGAGGGTGTGCGACTGATTACTTACAAGAAGACTCGCGAGTTGCGGGACGCGTGGATAGTCAACAATGCCCATATCCAAACGTTTCATGTTGTGAACTCTATTCATTCTCCTTATAGCCTTCTCCTGTTGCTGTTCGTGACATAAAAGGAGTTTTACAGTGCGTTCACATTTAATACCGATTGTTATATATTATAGATGTTTTTCCTCGTTAGGGAGGGTGACGACGAACCACATCTCAACTGCTTCAAAGGGCATCCAGGGGAGACATCACCTAAGTCCGTGGCGAGGTCCTGGATCTTTGCTGGTTGGTTGCTTCCGTTTAAATTCAAGGGAATTTGAGCCCGTGTACATTTAATAGATTCTGGCACTCAATATCACATGTGAAGCACCGAGCTTCACTCGATCGTTATGATTGGATCTGGCAGAGGACGCAGTGGTTTATTGAACATATTCAAATCCTGTCCCATGGCGCCTGCGCCATCTTGGCTTTCCAGCATTTGCAAACTGACCAGTGCATATATTGATGTCGAAGCATCAGGGGAACCAACGTCGTGGATCATTTGGGCCAGCCGACCATGGTAAGATTACGCGTGGTTCAACGTTCTTGACTAGAAACTCCTTCGGCTTCTTATAAGCGTCTCGGGTGAACGCTGTAGAGCGACCCAGATGTCGCGCTTGCGACCCAATCCACTTGACGGCAGAAGGATATCGCTGTTGGCAAGTGCCAGCCTGAGAGAGACAAGTCAGAATCGGCACATTTAGCGTCTGTATGAACCAGGATAGGTGGTAACACATAAAACGTTTCGTGGTATAGCTTACTGTACACTCCCCAGTTTACGCATTGTATGCCGTCCATACTTTGGATGACCTCGGTGAGTTTCCATATACTACGTCATAGATAAACCCTGAAGATCCCGTCGAATCACTACAAGGATTCTGCTGCAACCAGAATAGATCCACAGGCCCTTGTTGCACTTCGTCCGGGTATGAGGGACACCCGGGGGAAGTTGCGATGGGTATCAACGCGCATGACTACATTACAGGAAGACACTGCTTATTCATTGGTTGGCATCTTCGGCATCCATTACAGGTCATCTGTGGGGAGAACAAGCAGAATGCGCTTGGGCGGCTCTTACAGGAGAACATAGCTAAGTCAGGTGACATCACTTGCCTGGATTGGGTCGGAAAACCATCCCAGTTCAACAGCTGTCTGCCAGCAAGCATCACTTCATATGGAGCTCCTTCATCCATGCCGCCGTCTCCACCATCCGAAGACGACATGCAGGCATCGGTCTCCTTGCTGCGGAATGCTGTTGATGGAGAATCGGCTTCGAGATTATACCAAAGATTTGAATCCCTGAATGCTCCTCGATTCGCGGCTTACAATTTTAAGTTTATGGACTACAAGGTTAACAAGTAATCGCGCTCACGCTCCTCTAAACCCTTCCGTGCGGATGATAGAACTTAATGCATCAAACGCACCGTTGTAGTGATATCCCTATCCTCCATGGGCCATTCCAGTGACCTGCATCTTTCGTCTCAGCACATCGAACGGGTATGTTAGAGTTTGTGAAATTGATCCTGTGATAATAGATTACTGGAGAGGAGAGTTTTTATAATCGTCTGGCATCATGACACATGTGACGTGAACTGGGGAACTGTCAAGGTGGCTTTTGGAGAGTACCCAGGTCACGCTTGACCGTCTGCTGCAACAAAGTGCGTCGGTGCAGTGCAACTGGGACAAGCGAGGGCTAAAATGTACAGGAGCGGAAGATGGGTGAGACATGGCTTGACTTCGTTGAGGTACAACTTACAGGATGAAAATGGATTAGCGCCGCCTCGTGAAATTCATTTCTGGATAAAGTTCTCACATGCTGCCCTCTTTGCCAACGAGTACGAAACGTTCAACCAAGAGACCAAATGGTGAGTAGTAGTCGATTACACCCACGTCGGAGGTGATGACGAGTAGAATTAGAACAACACAGACGCAGCAGACACCCTATCCTCACAAGCTGTGGCATTTGAATCCAGTGCAGATTCGACACTCGACCAGTCTGCATTCCAAGAGCAATCCAATTTACCAACTCCTAAGCACGAATTTCAAGTTCACCAGCAGTGGACTTCTAGTTTCGTGTTCTTGGATGACAACGTTCACATCGTTAGTGGTGCTGATAACGGTGATAAAGGAACGATGCACAAGTGGGATTGCAAAACAGGACTTCTCGTCGGGGAGCCATGGGAACGGAAGAGCAGAGGGATACGTGCACTGGCGCTTTCACCAGACGGCAAGACAATCGCGTGCAGTGGGGCGGAGGACAGAACTATACTAAGGTGGAACATAGATGGAGAGATCGTGAAAGGCATTTGGCCTGATGATGGCGATCCTGTGGGTTCACTTTCGTGGTCCCCGTGTGGAGGCCGTCTTGCCAGTGGTTCCAGGGGCGGAATAATCCTGATTCGGAATGCAGAAAATGAAGGGGAAGATGTTGAAGTTGGCCCAATTAAGACGAACCAGGGCTGGATATATGCACTTGCATATTCACCTCTGGGTGACAAAATTGCTTCGGGTGGGACCAAGGGGACAATATGCATCCGGGATTCAAACACCGGTGAGATTCTTCAAGGCCCAATAGACGACCTGGGCTCTGTGTTTTCTATCGTGTGGTCATGGGATGGCAGCAAAATCTACTCCGCTGACAGATTTGTACGTGTTCTCGACAGCAATTCAGGCGCGGAACTCCATCGTTTCGAGCATTTCAATGGCCCATATTCCATCGCACTTTCGCGCAAACACAGTCTACTGGCAGCTGTAGGTCATGACGGTGCTGCCCAGCTATGGGACACAGAGTCTCATCAGCCACTCGGCCACTCATTCCACCATGAAGATCACCAGAAGCTTACCCGCGTTTCATTCTCTCAAGATGGACAATACTTAGCGTACTGTGGGCTCAACTACAAAATCACTCTATGGATGGTGAAAGACATAATACCTAAAATTGAGGTACGTGATTCCATAGACCGCAGTTGTTGAAGGCGATAGGCTAAGAAACCTGACTCCAGATATCCCTTGAAGTCAGTATCTCTAGCCTGTTTATCTTTCTTACTCTCAGGTTCATTACAGGCTGATGCCACAAACCCCGTTGCACCAACTGTGGATCAGCCCGATAACATGCGCAACGACATTTTGGGGGTAAATTTGTGTTTATCATGAGGAAGCAGTACTGATGAATGAAACTGGTAGTTCTCCGAGCCATCACGTCCTTTTACAGTGTATGGTTTCCCTCATCCTTCACAGCACCTTCATGTCTTGTCATCACACCGGCAGCGCCCATGGAACATCCCCCAAATGTTCTTGTCCAATTTACTACGTACACGGATGAAAGTCAATGATGATGACCCTCTCTGCTCAACCTGCTCAATTCTTGATTTTTGTTCCATCATCCGCAATGGCATTCGCGAGGACGATGCAGTTCCCCTTGGTTATCTTACAGATATCATCAAGAAACGTGACCAATGTGGATTGTGCCGCCTCATAGCCACCTACTTCTCTCAGCGCGGTATCAACCTTCGCATGATCACTTGCAAATTGTATGCACCTGGAGAGCGATCTTTAGTGGGTACTGTGAGAGGGGGACATAATGGCCTGCTGATCCAGTCATCTCGTGATGGATTTACATTGGAAATGCGTCTCCTGGGAGGAACTGGTTCAAAGGTCTGGGGACCAAAATGGTCACATGGTCAGAGGGTTGGTCAGAATGTGGATGCCAACCAGCTGAAAAGATGGATTCACACCTGTAAAAAGAAGCATCGGGAGACATGCGAGTCGGATTGGTGGAGGCACGGAGAGGTTCTTCCGAATACCGTGAGGGTCGTCGATGTAGTTTGCATGGCTATAGTTCCTGTCCCACCATCGTGCCACTTCGTCGCTCTTAGCTATGTCTGGGGCATGGCGGGTGAGGGGTACTGGACAACACATGCCAATCTCAAACAGCGCAGTGCACCAGGTGGCCTGGATGCATCCATACTGCCAGCCACAATTTCAGATGCCATTCTACTTGTCCGTCAGCTCGGCGAGCGTTACTTGTGGATCGATTCGCTGTGCATTGTACAGGACGACCCTTCGGACAAGGCTGTGCAGATCAGCGTGATGGAGCTAATCTACGGCAGTTCTGAATTCACAATCTTCGCTGTGGCTGGCACGTCGCGAGATCCCATCCCTGGTGTCCGTCCAAGTACACGAGATCCCAAACAACACATGGCTAAAATGCAGGGCCTTCAACTCGCTCTTCCACTCCCAAATGCCAAAGAGATCATCACCAATTCTACATGGAATGAACGCGGTTGGACATATCAAGAGGTCATGCTCTCGCGGCGCCGCATCTTCTTCACTGCCAAACAAGTGTACTTTGAGTGCAGGAAAGAGATACATAGTGAAGAAATGCTTCCACAGCCTGGCTTCGCCATATCCAGGCCGGGCATGTCTGGGTTGGGCCAAATTATTCCCAAGACTCGGAGTGCCCATGTGCACTTGACGTGCGAATCATACTTGCGCCCCTACATGAAAATCGTTGAAGAATTTACACAGCGCAAACTCACCTTCCAGTCTGACATTGTGGACGCAGTTGACGCACTCCTGAGAGGGCTGACAAAAGCATTCGAGCTGGCCGATGGTGACTATGATAAAGCATTCAGGTTTGGAATGCTCCTGACAGGTTGCCTGGACGATGCACTGTTGTGGCAACCTAGGGCCAATGCTCCCCATTCGAGACGGGTGCCGACGAATGTGATGTGGCCATCCTGGTCATGGGCTGCCTGGCAAGGTGCTGTCCGATATGTCAGTGACGCAATCTATCACAATAACGATGAGGGTCTGAATCCGTCCAGGTTCAACTTTGGCCAGTCGCTGGTGAAGTGGTACATCGTAAACGAAAACGGCCAGCTTGTCCACCAGTATGTGGATCATAGAAAGATAATGATTCTGGAACATAACCCCCGTTTGGCCACGAACACCGCATATGTTGCGCCAAAAGGAGATATTGACTCACAACAGCTGATGACGGATGTGCCCTTGGTGCCCGGAACTCTAGTATTTCGGACTAGCTTTTCTCGCTTCGATGTCGCTCCCTGGGAGAGTGATACCGCCGGTGCTGGAGTCAACTACGCCATTTATTCCATCTTGTCTGACCACATACTTCAGTCATCTCCTCACGTAGAACCCATGCTTCGGACGTGTCAGAATGCCGTAGGATCCATGCCATCCGGTTGCCGGCCGCTGGGCTGAGGATGAGGCTGGCCGGTGTGGTCAAATCAGTGCCAGTACTACTACTATAGTAAATGTAGGCAACTCTAATACGGACATGTAGGACACAGCGCCAGTGCTGGCCGGTGTAGCAAAATGAGTAGTCTAGACATAGTGGGACGATATAGTAGCAGTAGATAATAGGATCATTGCTGGCCTGTGAAATATAAGAGTGAACTGTTGGCGTAGGGCCAGTCCTGGCCGGTATATAATAGTAGCT
>MU837008.1:0-54869 GCA_029603245.1 Rhizopogon salebrosus TDB-379 | reverse complement strand
AGAGATAACTGCAGGAAAGAATCAACAGTACAGGTTGACAAGATCCGTGCATGCTGCTAGGAAAAGCTGCGAGAACGTCAAAAATATGTTACTAAGTGTCGAACAGAACGTACATTGAAAGACCGCAGCGGTAGAGATGTAGGACAGAGTGCCCAGTCTGCACATGGTGAGTCGTGAAAGTCAATTTATTTTGATGCAAAGGAGTACCTTGATATCATGTAGGCGACAATTGGAAGGCGAATTCTACAATTTCTGAGGATCATGACTTCATCCGGCAATGATACAATCCAGTCCCACGCGAAAGCCTAAATAACCCACACAATTTGCACGTAAACGTGATGCCATTCGCGAAAACAAGAATGAACAGACCCCAACCGTTGCCCAAAACACACATCGAGTCACCTGTGCTTGGGAAGCTACGTCGGGAGGTAGGAATGCTAAAGGCGTGCAAGGATTTAGTATTTCCCCAGTGGGGTTACAGTTTGCTTGCATGGTGGAGTGAATAAGGAAGGACTCGAGTCGCCTTTCTCCAAGCAAGAATCAATAAATCGGGGGGCTTAAAGCAAACTGCAATTGACCTTGAATTGTCTTTGAAAACCGTGGGCTTGACGAGCAATCCCGGAATTCCACGTCGCAAGCACAATTGGAAGCCCATCGTAGTCTATCGTGGTGGGAACTTGGATCCGATGATCGGATTTGACATACCAGAGTATCTGTAGGACTGTGGAGTTATCCTTGGTATGAAATTTCAAGATCGTCTGCCGTCCAACTGTCTGGAGATTGGCAATAAATATTACAACTTTCTGCACTGGTCATGCGCCCAGGATATCTTTGACAAACTTGAATACCCACTTCTTTCTACTTCAGCAATTTTTTGTTCAAAACACGTTCCCAGTGATATATCGATGCTTGGAGCTGCGCAATCGATGTTTGACTACTCCGAATCTGGAGTGGAGACAATGTATACGCATCAAGTGAGCTGTCGTTACATGAATGCCAGCATGGATGTATCAAACGTCATCAGCTTCGTCAGCTTCTGTGAAGCAGGGATAGGCAAAGATAATCACTTCCCATTGCTGCTTCGGGCACCGAGAATCCTGGACAACTCGACCGGACGGCGCGGGACCCACTAGACCCACCCCACGAACTCACCCATGCGCCACCGAACCTTGATTGTTCGTGTCCCCGTTGTTCGTCTCGCATCACCGTCACGATTCCATTGGCAACAATCCACTGTCGCATCAGTGTATTTGAGCTAACCTTATTTTGTCCACTATGCCAGTGCCCAGACTACAATCCAGACTGTTACATAACAGGTGATTCCGCATAAGTTAACATAGACACTTACCAAGGCAAAGACTGACGAAGGATCAGGAATAGAACAAGCCGAGTTGTTGAGCTGAAACGGTTCCGCCGCTCCATGCAAGTGAAATGATGGCGATCATCGCGATGCAAAACAGAATTTATCAGCGGAAACCAGTTAGACCATGTGGGAGTGAGTGGGTCTGTTTACTCGGTAGCGCCTAGCCGTAAAAGACAGGTTGAATCGCGAGAATGCAACCGGACCGGGAGTGCCGGTAGGTTAGATTTTAAACTCCGTCAGTCCTAATGACTGTACGCATTGCTTCCAGCGGCACGATCGGCGCGCGAGCCTCTCGACAGAAAGGAAGTAGCGTAGCAAGCAAGTCGACGTAGAACTGACGATTCAGCAGGTGGACAGAACCTGAATGCATCAGTTCTACCTTGACTTGCACCTTAGACATCATCCAGGAGATATTCGCATATCTCTCGGAGTCGGACCCATGGATTTCGTCACCTCTCGCGGCGCTTACTAGGACATGCAAAGCATCCTAAGAACCCGCAACTTAAACATCTCGGGCAACACGCACACAGCAGATGGACTGCCGCTATTATCCGAAACTATCCGTTCATGCAAGCATCTCAAATATATTTCACGTCCACCTTTTGACTCGGCAGCGTGGACGCACCTCTTCAACCTCCCTACCCTTCTCACAGGTGGTCATTAACCCGTTCACTGAAATAATTTCAATTTCCTTACCGTCGCGGATTTTTTCTCACTGTACTCGTGGCTACGGACATCACCACAATCTTACAACACTCGGTATTCCCCTTCCTCAGAGTGCTCTTAAGTTATGCGTATTGAGACCTTAACTTTGGCAGAGGCCGAGCAGCTTTGTCGTGCACTATCACAGCGCAAAGCATGTCAGACGCTTGAAATGATTGCCATTACCTCCGAAAGTGAAGCACTTCGTGAAAACTCAGCCAAACCCTTTGACAGTAATAACGTTTCCTTTACTGTGTGCAGTTGCGATGACCGTGCCTCGACGCCGGTCGGTCCCCGCATTTACCTTGACAACGACCTACTTTGGCAAGCCGTGTTCAAACTCGGACATACCAATCAGACGTCTGGAGCTACACATCACGTTCCACGCACTGTTACATTTTGGGGGTATGCCTAGCGCTCCGTCAACGTCCCGATTTTCATACCGATGGCTGCCGATATCGATCCTATAGAAGCCTAGGAATTTCGCCATACCTGTATACAACTCCTCCGGTCCTGAAGCTGTCGTTCAACTCGTCTCCCTGTTGTCCCTCCGCATTCACTTCATCAAACATGGTGGTCACTTCCAACACCTTAATTTATGGCGGTCAACGTTCTTCTGGAGGGGAAACCAATGACATTCACAACTTGGTCTGATACAGACAGAACAACAATCTTCCTTCTATCGAACCTACGGGAGACTACGTACAGGGAAATTGAATAGCGTCCGGTGTGCATCCCATAGTCGATGATCATACATAATATCCCAATTTCGATTGTAAGACATGAATCATATTCATCCGGTCCGTGTCAAATCGCTGCTCGCGAGTCATTAAGAACATTAAACCAAGGTATTATTCTAATCTCGATGCAATGAACGAGTAAATGGGTAAACGAGTGATAGCTGTCTGCATTTCATGTGTCTAAGTGTCCGTCATCCAAAAAAGTCCATGCGGCGGCGTAAACGCGAGGTATGAGGGAAAGACGAAGATGACCGTTCGAAATACTAATGCGGGATGGGGGTATGTCTAGTCTATCAATGCAACGGCTCATCACGACTCGCCACACCACTTTACGACAAGAACGCCACGGCGAAGAGGACACCGAGGAGCCCAGCGATGGCTGACACTCGTGTAGTGGACGCACCGCCGGTTTGCGTTGGTGAGGCGCCAGACCCAGACTTGGTGCCACTGGCAGTCGCGCCCGAGCCGCTGGCACCTGCGCCGGTAGACGCGCCACCAGTTGGCGACGGTTGACCACTGTACAATGCCGCGCTTGTGTACGTAACGCAGTTCGAGCTTGGGGCAGGCGTAGCGGTGTAAGGTACAGTGGTGATGGGGCCAAGAGATTCGGGGGGTTGGAAGTAGGTTGAGGTAGCACCGTTGGTGGTGTAAACTCCGACGGGGGTCATGTCGTCACCCTCGCAGACCTCGAACACACCTTTTTGGGCATTGTTAGGTGCGTTGTATGCACATCCGAGACGGTCATAGATATTTTGGCAGAGGGCTTGTTGGTTCTGGCCAGCAGGGTCGCAGATCTTCAAGCAGAAGCCATCACCGCCCATGAAGCTAGAGGAAGGGTGGTGAGAGTGGATAAAACACGTGACTTATAAGAACGTACTTGGTCCAATCACTGACTTGTTGGTAAGAGCCGTTGTTACCACCGTTGCTGGGGAACGCGTTCGAGTACATGAGACCGCCAAGAGGGTTACCACGCTATGGATCATGTCAGGGCTCCACCAGGTATCTCACGGATCGTTGTCCTGCTCACCAGATCAGCACCGTGGGGATCCAACTCGCCTCCATAGTCGCCAGCAGCGAGGTTGATCTGGGTCTGGTCAATGAAACCGGCGAATTGGATGTAGTTGGGGGTCTTGATGACCTGCACGCCTTGAAGAGCTCCTGCGGGAATGAGACGTGTGCCGTGTCCAGGCTTTGTGCACCAAGCAACTTCCTGGCCTTCGGTATCACCAATGGTTGAGTTGGGGTTGGGGGGAGCCCAGAGACAGAAATCTGCACGACTCATGATTAGAAACGTAAAAACAGAAAGAAAAAAAAATAGCAGCGAAACTGACCATCGATGTGACTCGCGAATGAAGTTTGGCACATGGAATCCTGGTTCTCGGTAGTGGAATTGCAAATGTTGTAACCGACTTGAGGACCACGGAGAGCAGCGGTGTTGTAGTCGACTTGGTATGGCTAGCACGCGATGAGTGTTCCCATTCCATCACGCGCTATGAAGCACACTCACAATACCAGACGGGTAAGCATAGTGCTTGGAATAGAGAGGAGTAGGATCAGCAGGGTCGGGCTGAGCGTTGACGAGGGCAATGCTAGAGATGGCAGCGACAGCCAGGAATGCAGACGAAAGAGCGGAAGGAGACATTGTCTCTACGAGTGACGGATTTGGATGGGGGCGGGTTGATTAGCGCTATTAGAAGAAGACGACTTATTTGAGGTGGTAGCGCCTTGAAATAGTTTTCGGTTACCGCCCGCACTGACCACCTCACGTGATGCATAACACGTCGCGTTTAAACCCCGACGCGACTACGTTTAAAGGGATGGATCCCTAACCGACTGCTCCTCATCCTTATCCACCATGGCAAAATCAGAAACCGGTCAGCCAAACACCTCTTTTCGTCCTTGCATTCACTCACTATTCTCCAGAATCCAAGACCAAGGCTGCAACAAAACGTGCTAATACTAAGACCTCCAAGGCTGGTATGTCATCTCTTAATATGCATCCTTCGCCGCGCTCACCCCTCCCCAGTCAAGGAGGACAAACCAAAACGCGCACCCAGCGCATACAACCTCTTCGTGCAAGCCCACATGAAAGAGTGGAAGGACTCGCATCCGGGCGCACCCATCAAAGAGGCCATGGCCGAGGTACGCGTCATACCCGCATACATGCGCATATACTCTGTCTGATAACTCTTCAAGATCGCAGCAATGTGGCGGGACGCACCTGAGAACCCAAACCGCGGCAAGGAGCCGAAAGCCAGGAAGACCAAGGAGCCTGGCGCACCTAAAGTTAGCCGCAAGAAGAAGGAGACACCACCGCCCTCAAGTGACGCTGAGAACACCGCTGAGGCCAGCGAGTGATCCATTTAGTACGTCTTATTCTTTCGCACTGACATCCTCGCTGACATCTGCACCACACAGCCCTGTTGTTCTTCCTTTGCTGACATTACACTTCCCCGTAATCATTCACTGTATGCTCTTCCATTTCTCCTGGTATTGTAGGACCCTCTGTGTGTTGCAGTGTAGCTATTTATTCAGATAGATGTCGCCGAATACAAGTAGCCTCTTTTGATCTTACAGAAACAGTCACCACCTGCAACAATCTTGTACCTGGCTGTGACGCATAGCGACACCTTGATCGACTCCAATGTTGTGCGCATTGATGGCGATCACATGTGTTATCGATATCGACTAATGGAATCGATGCAGCGTGCAACAATCCATTTCAGGAGTCGACGCGTCCTGACGTGCATGCCATATCAGAATGCTTCCTTTCATCCGTCCAATAACCAACGCTGAAGATTTTGGCGAGGACGGACATCGATTGCCCGCAAACATGTCCGCTGATATGCTTCACTGTTCGGAGAAGGGTCGATACTGAACCATTAACGCAACCGATGTGTACCATCTGTCTGACCGCTCATGGCTAAGCACTTCAAGTCGTGCGACCAGAGTGAAAGCTTGCCCCCTAGTATTCATAGATGCAAACGTCCGAGCGGCATAGTCATTATGATTTCCTTGCGTTCAGATGTGGATCTAGTTACCTTCGATTCTGAACCAGACCAGTAATAGTATTTCCATTGATCGATCATCACCGTAGTATACAGGTAGGCATGGTACTGTGCCCATGCAAGCCTGTATAATTTCGGGCTTGATCCGGTCGTCGTCCTCAAGTTTATCGGCCGCGACGGATTTGGATCATGTTCGGAGATCTGGCCCTTGTAGTCAGTCCGCGCCAACCCGAACCGTTGACTTAGGATGGATGGCTCACAGATCAATGTTAAGGAGATAGGACGTTGAACGGTATTATGACACTATGCCCATAGATGCTGCCAGTGTACGCAAGCCAGGTTTGAATGAGTGTCGGTGCTAGGTAGCCATGGATCCTCTTGATGAATCATTGTCTTTGATCTAGCCCGAAACCCTTTCAGAACGAATTCAAAGACGATGATCCATCAGCATGAGCAAGGCATAAATACCAACACGAGAGGCGGAGAGTCGTCGAGGGATATGGTGGCGTACTGAGGATCCTTGATTACCCAACCCTCATTGACCTGGTAGCCTGTGCAGGCTATAAGGCTATGACTGTCAAGGCGAGACCATAAATAACGATGGCAAGATGGCCGAGCGGTCTATGGCGTGTGACTCAAGCGAAAGCTTGCCTGCAAGATTCAGGTTTCTCATCCTCGTAAGAGGGCGTGGGTTCAAATCCCACTCTTGTCATAACTTTTTTGAGGAGGCGCCGCGGGACAGGGGTTACCTGACGGTGTTAAGTTGTCCATGCAATGTTGCCTGAAGGCCTCGGGCCGTCTCCCCGAACTTGCCGTCACTTACTTCGGTCCTCGAGGCTCGAGCCAGATCATGGCACCAAATACCAACACATAGGGTAGCACCGCGCGTTCATCGTGTGTCGAACGCTTGCCAGAATCGTGTCATTTATCGTTGGACTAACGTGCTCTTAACTGGTCTCCGTTCCTGCTAATAAAGGCCCTTACCATTATAGAAGCAAAAGGCTGTGTATGTAACAGGTGCCCATTTAAATTCCCCTTTGACATTAACGTCCATAGTGTTAACCATGGGACTGCGCAACGGTTCCCTCGTCTGCGATCATTGCTCGAGCACAGTTTTTACATTCAACTCATTTCAGATCGCATGGGCTGCAAAGGACTCATCAGACTCTAATGCAGGGTTTTCATACACTACTCAAACTTGGCAGTGTTGGATTCAGCTAGTGCGCACCTTAGCGCGCACGCTGCGCGCGCAATAGTCTGACGCGCGGGAATTTCTGTGGCTGCGCGCGTGCGCTGAATAGGCGCGCGCACAGCCCGCACCATTTTCTCTTTTGAACTTACTCTGACAGCGATCGAGTATTTTCACCTATCTTTTAGAAGTGATACTATAATGTCCCTTTACTTTTCTTTTCCAAAGACTCGTATCATACAGTATCTGAATTGTTTAGTATAAAAGAGCTTGTATTATGTAGAACAAGTGTCGTCGAATCTGAGTACTATTTTGCCCCTGACCTTTGAACTCGCCTCCTACATTCTCACGCCGCGCCGCTGTTTTCCCACGCTTCGCCGCACTCGCACTTCCAGCGCTCCTATTCCCGCTACCCACTCGCTTATAATCTTAACAGGCAGGAGATTGACGATGGAGAAAATAAGGGGTGTAACTGGTGTGATGTTCTCTGGGGAGAAATCCCTTTCTGGTATAGGCACCGCAAGAAAAAGGAATGGCCCATGCCAAAGGAGACCTTCAAATTAACTGTACGGTTCGAGAAACGGGATTCAGAAGATAACATTGTCCTGAGAGTCGTTGTTGAAAACGACTGGGCGTCCACATACCACGTGCAGTGTGACCCAGGTACGCAGTGTCTTGTGTTGTCCTCCAACATGACGAACTTTCGTCTCTGATGCAGATGACAACGCTGCTACCTTTGTTCCTGGCAGAAAGTTGGTGTGGCAGGTTGCATCTCCTCGGGCATTTGAGCTTGCTTCAGACTGCCTCGCGCAATGCACACTTCGCCATCGCTGTTCAAAACCCCAGGAAATGAGCCTCCCGACCCGCGTAGTGGATTGTTCGAACCCAGAGCGGCCAAAGCTTGTCCTCACCAAGGGGATGCAAGGGTTTTATGCAGCGCTTAGTTATGTTTGGGGTGAACCGCAACCGCATAGCACATGTACCGCCAAACTCCCTGCATATCTGGAATCACTCGACGTTCTTCTTCTCCCGCAAACTATCAAGGATGCCATCGTTTCTACCCACAATCTCAAACTCCGCTACCTCTGGGCCGATAGCTTGTGCATTTTGCAAGATTCGGACGAGGATAAGCAGCGCGAGATCCCACAGATGTGCGATATATACCGAGATGCATGCGTGACCATTATCGCAGCCAGTTCACAGAAAGTCAGCGAGGGATTTCTCTACGATCGCAAACGACCAGTTGAAACACCGCTGCCATTCTGGTGCCCAGATGGAAGGCTTGGTTCTATCTCAGTTGACGAAGATACTAGTGCCACGCCATCCAATGAACCAGTGAACCACCGAGCTTGGTGCTTCCAAGAGCGTGTCCTTTCCCCGAGGACATTGGTATATGCTTCTCATACTCTCCAATATCAGTGCCAGGCGGCAATGAACGACATCGGAGACATCTGGCATTACCTGCCCTCGACAGAACTGGGCGAATTACGATTACCAGACATGATGATGTCGCACACGCCATATACCACGCTTTCAAGTGATGACGTGCGAGCGCTGCTGGCTGCCTGGTGGGATGTTCTACGCGACTACACGCAACGCGCTGTGTCGGATCCATCTGACAGACTTGTTGCGATCTCGAGGATCGCTCAGCTGTTTCAGCGTTGGTGGGGAAGTAACAATCGATATATAGCTGGGTTGTGGGAACGCAATCTGTCCACAGACCTTCTGTGGTACAGATCTCGCCCGTCCGACGGCAGGCTCATTACAGGGCAATATCTTGCACCATCGTGGTCCTGGGCTGCTACGATTGGTCGCGTCGCTGCCGGGTCAGACAGAAAATCTATGGTCGGAAAAATTGTATGGGATGTGCTGTTGTGCGAAGCAATCCCAGTTTCCGACGATCACCCACTTGGCCAGGTGAAAGGCGGAAATTTGACTGTCAGAACTATCGTAAAAGATGTGACCTGGGACTATGAAAAGGCAGAACTGTTCGAGCTGAAGCAGCCTCATATTTCAGTGGCGAAGATATGTGATACCTTGCCTAGAGAACGTGACGTTGGCGAGCTTGAGATGGCGCCAGCTCCGGTCGCTGAGGTGGTTGATACCGCTACCGATGCAGGGCTAGCAATTAAGGAGAAACAGATCAAGAACACCAATCATTCCGATTCCAAGCTCACCCCTGTTTCTCCGGTAGAACATACTAGTGCGCAAACGCGCAAGAACGATATGGGTTTGAAGCCAATAGATATCGGTCGTTCCTTCATCGCACATCTGTTCTCAAAGTTGATGCCGTGTCTCAGGCCTCGGAAAAACACGCATGCTACTAGCATTGACGAATACGCACCCACAAACCGACCTGTCAGTTTGAGCGAAACCACCGGGAATGACGCTACCAATGCAAACTATGTTCAGGCTAAAGTCATGTCATCCGATGTGCATGACCATTCGATCAATGGTGTCATTGCTGTAGCATCAACTGAGGGATTCAGAACTGCCGATACAACAACCTTGGCTTGTGAAAGAGAGCCTGATCATATAGGATCAACCGATCTCTCCAGAATGTGCCAATCCAGCGAAGTTGCCGTGTCTTCCAAGGTGCAGGAACGACACATTGGATATGTCTATCTCGACTACGATATCGAGAATGACCAAGGAGTAGGAACCGACAAGGGCAAAGCTGTAATAATCGGGTCTAATAACGGGGAGAACCCAGGTCACTTGACAGGCCTGATCGTTGTTCCTGCAGGGAGCGCAGGAGAGTTTCCCCGTGTGGGCATGTTCCATGTTGATGGAAGGTTCTACGAAGATGATGAAGCCCCGTACTGCGAGATAAGGTCTTGGCTGAATACACCTACTGAGGTCATTACGATGGTTTGATATATACGCATACGTATATGTTGGAATGTCCAATCCGTAGACATGGCCCGTGCACTATAACTAGCGAAATAGCGGAGATGGTGGGTAGCGGGGTCGATATAGTGGTTAAGGGTGGACGCAATAAGCCGAAAAATAACAAGTAAAAGTCGCTCACTTCTAACGCGTGCCTCTAGCACTGACATCAGGTAATCGACCCGAAAATGATATAACCTTGGAAAGCCTTATCTAACGAAAAATTTGCACATTATGTATCAGAATTGTACCTCACATGAGAGATCTTTGAATACCTGGACTTAGTTGGATAGAAACCGCCAAATGCACAGTTGTGACAGTCTAGTTGCAATTGCTCACCATGATGGCAAATATAGCAATACCCATCAGGCGTGGCAAAGGAAGGTTAAGTTGTCGACAACCTTCGTTGACGTCTAGTGGAGGAGCTGTTGCAATCTGTTGCAATGCACTACAATTCTTCCGTGGCTCTGTCTTGGCATATAACCTTTGATTATTTCTACTACTTTCACAATCTCGAAAAAAATACCAACGTTAGATAGATTTTTACATGGCTGGACTGTTTTGGACTGATACTGCCAGTGGCCAAGGGGCGCTGAGCTCCCACAACACATCACCAGACGATCTCAGCCTGGCTGCCTCATACAACCAGAGCTTTCTATTGCACTTCGACCATAACTACCTTGGTGCTGACGTTAGGTATGTGGTTGTAATGCTAGGTTGTGCTGCTCAGATCTGCTAAGTGCATAGTTGGGGGATGAGTGGCAGTATGTTACCATCCTGCCTAACCTCGATGAAATACGATAACCACATGCACAGTGAGCTTGCTATGCTATACTCCTCAATGTCTCAGCAAACGCTAGCGTCAGGCAAAGTTTTATGTGGCAAGGCTGAGCACTCCTGACGGTGCCGAGGCATTACCAAGCTGTCCCAACCTAGTTACCTTTTGCAATCAGAGCTTGCCATCACTCCTCTTTACAACAGCTCTCCTGGCGCTGACATTAGCCCTGCGGTTGTAGCGATAACCTGTGCTGCCAGGTGCGCGGCGCAGTCCAACATCGATGAAATACGATAACCGTACACAAAGTTAGGTTTGTCATTGTATACTCCACATTCTCTCTCTAGATGCTGGAGTCTGCGAACATGGCAATGTGGTGCCCTTTGCCAGCCGATCGTTGAGATATGCTCATCACGGCCAGGTCTTGTCAGAGAATGTTTATTGGAGCAGTATCATAATACACAGTAGCAGATTACTAGTAGTATGCCAACGTTGAACCAGCCAATATTTCACAGTAGTGGTGTGCGATTGCTGTCGTACGATATGATTGCTTCGGCATCAAAGCCGGCGGTCATTAGGTTACATTTCTATAACTATGAAGAGGCAACATTCAGAGCTGTAGCTTGTTTGCGGGCAATGCGCTTTTGTCGGATCTTGGATAAGGCGCTGTTGGCACTGATTGGTCTCTTGGCAGCGGAGGAAGCGGGAAAAACTTGGCTGAGTAGGACTATCAGCCTAGGCGACACGATAAAGAGTGATAAAAAAATACCGATTCCACCACGTCAGCAGTTCATCAACTTCCTTGAACTCCTCAGGGTCTTCTAACAGGTCAAGAAGGCTATGGTAAAATGTCTCCGAGTCTGTAGTCGTATCGGTCCGCGAGAACACTGAGGATGAGCTTAGGGCAAATCGCACCTTCACTCATACGTCAAATCAGCACAGGAAATATGACAATTGACGAACCTGAGTTGCGATATAGGCTATGGAAGCGATGGTGACAGAGCTCATGCCATGGAGACGGGCATTTCCAGATCGTGTCGCTTTGGGCTCCTTTTCAACTGAACTTGGAGACGTAAAGACGTGCTTGTAGGCCTGGTGGGATAAGATATAGTGAATGGACTGTGTGAAAAAACGAGTGTGAACTCACACATACTAGCAAGCGGCTCCTAAGAAGACCGTGCCATGGGTCCTCAGGGTCATAAACATGGTGTGAATACAAACAGATGGGCCATTGATCCCCACAAACCAGCATTTCGCCACTTCGGAGGTTCTCTTTCGTTCTGTTTACAGGGGAGTGCAAGAAGAATTTTCAGGATCACACAATATACCAGCAAACCGAAACATACTGAGGGTCGTTCCAATCCAACCCAGCGGGACACAGGAGAGATCCAGTAAGTTCATGGTTAAATCCCCGATCAATCTTAGAGTTTCTATGTAAAGGAGGTTGTATTGCTTCTCCTTTCGGGGAAATCCAATCAAGTACTGCAGACTTTAATGTTTTTGTGTCGTCGCCTCTTGCGCCTGCGGCTCCCTTCCCTATCTATGGATCGTGAGTAAGAACTTCGCCAACGGAGAGAAAGACGCACTAATTCTCCAACGTGAAGAATCTCCTCCTCAGACCCATTTTTCAACCGTTCTAGAAGGCCCGGATAAGATTCTAAGAGCTGCTCAAAGACGCGATGTTCTCGCTGCTCTCTACCAAGCCTGTCAGCGAACAAGCGAACACAGAGATGCAAGTCTTTTACTCAGCAGAAAACTCCTCCAACGGAGTGTCTTCAATCTGCTCTAATCTCAGGATACCGTTGGTGAGCAAGGAGGGGTAGTTGCACAGCGCGAACACTGTTCGACCAAAGTGGTGTCCGTGGGAGACGAGTGGATCGGATGAGGAGCTGGGAAACATGATGAGTCTACAAAACCTGTAGCCAGTATTGGCTTACGCTTTTTTTCGGGGCCCCATTTGGAGGGCTGACGAGCCACGTTTGGTCGGAATACTGGAAGCGGCGTCTTGGGTAGGCATGAAGGCTCGGGAGGAAGAAGGGGAAGCCCAGGCTTCGCAGATACCGGAAGTAGCTTTTATCCCCAGAAGTGCGATACGTAATGTCCCAAGAAACTGGTGGCCAGAGAAGTGGCCACGACAACTGGCGGCCAAGCAGTGGCCACGACAACTGGCGGCCAAGCAGTGGCCACGACAATTGGCGACCAAGCAGTAGCCACAGGAACGACGACAGGAAAGTGGCCATTGTGAATGGCGTCCTCGGTTGCATACCGGAATATATCAGCATTGAGCGAAAATAATAAGCTTGAAATTTGATAGCTAGGAAAAAGTTGGGCATATCACCGTGAAGTATATAATTCCTTGACCTTGTATCGTCTCTTTCCACCGCCACAAGAATAGCATCTGCCACATAGGCCCAATATGTCACAATCGCTGTGTCAGACTTTCAAATTGCAAGGACGTAGTATCAACTTCAACTTGCGGTAAGCCCGACGCAACTAACCTGGAGGCGGGAGTGCTGATATTTTGGCTAGGGTCGAGTTAGTTGGCAATGCTGATGAAAGCAGCGAGGAAATCGCCGGTGTAAGGTCCATCACCACCACCAACCGTTCCCAAAATTCATCGTATACTAGCGAGGCGAATGTTGATGGGAACGGTCTCTCAACGCGCATCAATGATGTTTCACTCGCGCCAGCGAACAGTCATGAAGAAGGCAAGGTGGACACCATGGCCAAGCTCAAAGAACGGCTGCGGCTGGCGGAGATGAATTGCTCAAGGCTGGAAGAGCTGTACCAAAAATATAGACTTCGTTGGTTGGAGGAAAATTATCGGGTAAGGGTATTGGAGGAGTACGCACCGAATGGAGTCAGCACTTGCTCTCCCCATCAGATCCCATGGGACGCTCCCTCTCCCACTCAAAGTACGTCGGACGCGTGATCCGTTGGCATAACTGACTGTACCAGCCAGGCGAATACGATGCTGAAGTCGAGGATCAACCTGAACTTGAGTAAATGCAGGGGGTATGGTAGCATCGTGCAGAATTGTACTTTACCATGTGGTGGACTACTAGCATGTCTTGTGGTGCTAAATTTTGATTCCACTTGCCGAGACGGCGTCACTGAAACGACCTGTGTAAGAAGAGCTCCCAACATGCGTGGACACTGCATGTTTTTGTGATTCAAGAGCCCCCGTTTTTGCTAGTGTTTGTGTACGGCGCTCTGCTGTGCGTTGCCCGTTGTTGTAAGGTACATTCGCCTACAGACCGCCGGCTATACAGGCCCTGCAGATCCCCTGTCCTGCTTTCCTCCATTGTGGTATTGTAATCAAACAGTGAGAATAATATAAACAGAATGGTAAGTTAGGGATCGCAGCAGAGGTAAGGTGCGCATGAACTCATTTGTACCGCACCCAGTGGTACATACTAATATCCGCCTTGGGAACTCTGTGCTACCTGCTGGTGTTGCAGAGACGGGGAGGCTGTTTTCATAGTTGATGTGGGTAGCCGGCGAGGGAGGGACCGATGAGAGGGTAGGGTGCGCATTGTAGATTTAATTATTGAGTGCATTGACGGTGGAAATAGTACTAGTTCTCATAATCAAACACATGATCAGCACCATACATTTCACCTAATGCCTCTATGAGTGTCTCTGTGCTTCCGTTTTGTCCTTGCTCAAAAGGAATCAACTCCTCAACACCAACATGACTGTCATCGTCGTCATCCTCCCCCTCATCATCAATTGGGTGTTGGGGCCAGCGGGTGTTCGTGAAACTTGGTTCGCTTTCCACGTGTTCATCTTCCACCTGGACGGCTGGCTGAGTGACAGGCTGCGGTGCTGAGAAAGGACTTTCTAAGATCCCTGCCCTATGGGAATACACGTGCCCTACACCTAGGCCGTGATGAAAACGCATGAGGGAGTCACGGTCGACGAAGCTAGTACAGTTGTGATGTAAGTAAAACATGGTCGGAAGGGATAGGATCACTCACCTGTTGACATAATACTCGTGCCAATCATGTTTGTCTCCAGCGAGAGGGGAAATCGCGCCACTTGGTATGCGCTGGCCTCGAGAGAAAGCCGGAATAATGTGACATGCCCTGAGAACAACTCCTGGGTCCACGAAGCCAAATGCATTCGGATTTGCCAGAGGTAGGAACCTAACACGGCCCAAAGTGTGCGTGTCCCATGCATGGCTTTGTACGGTTTCATACCACCGAACAAACAAAAATTCTATTCGGCGAGACTCATACACGTTCCCCGCGCGAACGACGTTAACGTGGTGTATACCAAGAACTTTGGCGTAACGGTGGTTGCCATCGAGGCCATCATCATTGTGGTCACAATGGAGCAGCATGATGTTGCAATGAGGGGTCTTCGGATTTATGACATCTTGAGCCCTTCGAACATCATATGTGGTATAGTTGAATCTTACGAGGTTGTGGTGGTAGATGCGATTACGTTTGAAGAGAATCGAACCATGTTCTTGGTCAGGATGGACAGGTTTCTCCACAGAAGATCCAGAAGTCTCCGAGCCAATGCGATCCAGGCGATCCAGAATGTGGTCTTTCAGCCATGGCAGGAAGCCCTAAGTTGCATTCAGAATGATTATAATCCCAACAAAAGTTAACTACCTCTATAGCAGGATCTCCCGCATGGCTGCGGAGGTAATGACCAAATTCGTCGTAAATTTTCTCGCTTCGGCCAATATGATGGTGCAACTGGGGATCACTTGCAGTTTCGTTATCTAAGGCCTGCTTTTGCTGCCGTTGCTTGATGCGGCGTAATTGCGCTTGACGACGCTCGATCTGGGTCAACTGATGAATGAAGGTCTTTCGATCAGTGCGACGGTATCTGCCTTTTGACGTGCGATGCTCTAACTCTCCCTGATAGCAGTTGAGTTGGAGAGTCAGTAGGCAGTAGATTGTGACTTACAGGTTCTGTGCTGTACGAATCTGTGGTACCGAAGCGACGGATGACGGCCACGTAGTCCCCCAGCGCATGAAACTTGTATGTCTGAAAATTGAACGACTTCTTCTTCCTCGGTTGCCTTAATGAAGATGCATCCTGTGATTGCTCTTCGTTTGTCGTTTGCCTCCCTTCAACGTTAGCACCTGCCCTAGGCGTTTGAGTCTCAGTCCCTCGCCCACTGCCGTTAGTCCTATGTTCCTCTACTCGTCTAGCTGCTTCCTTTGCATGCCGACGAGATCTCGCATCGACCTCACGATCGAGCTCGTGGGTACTATAGGCGGTGCATACCTTTGCCTTAAACTGACGAAACTGTTCACCAAGTTTGGTCGTTTCCCTGTCGAGGATCTCTAATGTAAAGTCGGAGTGCATGCGAAGCTTAGCAAGTCCATGCCAGTGCGCCATGATAAAAAGGAGATCCATAACAATTTTGTTGTGCCCGTCGGGAAGAAGGCCATCGAAGACTGGGATAGAACACTTTCACGAAATGAGTTCGCGAAGACCTGAAAATAATCCAAAGACATACCTGTAGAAGATCTTCAAAGTTTCGTGCAGCCATGTTTGACATTTCAGATGTATTTGCAGAGAACCGCCTGATTGTCGCAGGTCCAAATGGAGGAACTTGTCGATACCTGTCAGAGACATGTATGAGTATCCTGGGTCATCATCAGATACGTATTCGGTACCTCCTATCAAGCTCATGGATCAAGTCCTTGTTCAAGGCAGTAAGGATTCTCAGTAGATGCACTAGAAGCATACGCCACACCCCAAGCTCAAACTCGTGCAGAAGATCGACAACAAGCGCAATAAACACATTGAATCCAAAGGGACCGAGGCAGTCAGAAAATGCGTTCTATTGAGGAGTTAGCAAAAGCGTAGAAAAGAAGCTAACAGTCAGCTCACAGAAGTCGGTACCCATGAATTAGGCTTAAGGAGCGACTCAACTGCTGCACTACCTACGCCATAATTTTTTTCGTAGATGAGATTGCGTGCAGTAGCAACCAGCTGACTTCTCGAGACATCGGATCGCGCCAGCGTGGAGCGCTGCTGCCTATCACGGCTCATTCCCAGATTGTGAAGGCGTGTGGTCGGTATGAGACATCGTGGACAAGGACAACCTCCCAGCTGCCGAATCGTTGCGATGAGGACTCTGGCTTTGGTGAGCTTTAATTTCTCATGGATAACATATACGACTCACTTCTCAGGATAATCTGCAGAGTATGTAAATATTCGCGGGTAAAACCTGCGTTTGACACCATCACAGCAGAGTATTACAATCCCATGCTCGTAAGCCTCTAAAAACTCATCATCGAGCAAGACCTTCCATTGAGCTTGAAATAATTCACGTTGGCAATGCGTTGTGCATTCACGGCCGATCCCCTTGCCCTTGGTATAGGTGCCCGTAAAATCTTTGAACGAATCTGGAAGCTGCCGAGACATGAGCGTTAATACTGAACAAGATTCATGATGGCCCTCGTACCTTTTGAAAGTAAGCCACATGGTTACTCAGCTTGCAGGATGGTTTGCAGCGGCGGTATTTCGATTCGTTTCCAAAGTACATATATACCGGCCATAGTTTCGTATTACCAAAAGTTGTCAGGTGTGTAGCATCTGACCAGAACATGAGTGCGACGACCACGCGGGGTAAATTACATCCTGGTTCTCCAGGAGAATCTTGAAGTTCGGAGTGCGCATCCATGAAGGCAGGTGAAGTGTATAACTCGCCCTGAATAGTTACTTCGCGTGGAAGGTGCGAAGCGCTCCATCGCAGCTGGTAAGGCTCGTAATGGAAAAGTTCATCATCCTGAGCATCTGAGAGCTTTTCCCGAATGACGGAGGTGAGAGACCTATGGTAAAGGGCCGCTGCGGTGTAATGTCGAACATTTGGCTGGGCTGTGGTCCGAGAAAAGGGGACTTCGATGGTCACTTGTGTTTTACGCCATCCTGCATCATCATCATCCCATTCGCCCCCCTCCTTGTCCTCGTCGTGAACACTTGCACCTAATTTTGAATTGATTTTGTCCCAAGGTGTACTCCGCACGTCGTCGGGATCATAATCTGGATGTCCGACAATATCAATTAGTTCCTTGAAGTCCTGATGGGACTTCTGCACGCCGCCATTCCAGTACCAGTGACCGAGCTCGAAAGAGGATCGGTTGGGGTATGGGTAAAATGCAGCGTCGTGAAGGGCAACAGGGGAATCTGGCTCCACTGGAGCAACAGCGGGGACAAAGCTAATATCTTGAAGCGTCGTAACTTCTTCTGGGTCGTGAGACGGGGGGGTGGATGAGAAGAACTGGCGTATTAGTCCAAAGACATTCCTAGCCGTACGGAAAGGAGGAGTTCGTGATGATGCACGAACACCGCTGGGATTTGCTGGTCGGTTGGGATCTGGAGTCATGGCGGTATGACAAGAGGGGATGCTCGGGGGAGGTTGTGGAAGTACATCCTCATACTGCCTATAGCGTAGCGGCATGGGAACATCAACACGTCGACTCCTCCGCTGCGCCAGTGATATACCCTCATCTTCGTCCATCTCCATACGCGTGGCATCAAGATTGGCGTTGGGTGCTGAAGTGGATGCATGTGCTTGCAATGAATACTCTGAATGTAGAACCTCCTTTGGGGGGTGCAGTGTCAACAGGGTTAAGTCAATATCAGAATGCTCCACAAAGGAACCCCTCACTAACTTGGGCGGCAGAAGGGGACGGATCGCATGGACGGTGGGGTTGTGAACACGAAGACGTTATGTCAAGGCGGGCACATGGTCTGCCACTGATGTCCACTCGGGACCGTTTTGCAGAGCTTAAAAGATCTTTTGCTTTGGATAAAGCGGAAAACAATCGTTTCTTGCCTTTCATACACGAGCGCTGATGTTTCGTGTAGGCGTTCTCCTGTGTAAACTGACGCATACAGGTGCACCTGAAAGGGGCAGGCAATGAATCTGCTAGATCCATGAGGAAGAGCTAATAGTACGAGTGTGTAGTCCAATTCCCAAAATTTCGGCTGAGAATTTCGGCCAGCATGACATAACTATATTTGGCATTAGCGATGGGCCACCACCACAGGCCAGAACATCTGGCCACGAAGTCAGGATGAGGCTGGCGCAATTGATGACAGCATGAAAGGCTGGATGGGCCATGAAAAAAAGGCTCTGCATCATATATAAGCAGGGTAGGGAACGCGTCTTTGATACACTGGACAGCCTAATGGAAACTCCATCTTCACCTTCCTCAACTATTACTGCCCCGCCTGACGATCATGAAAACATTCAGAGGTTAGCCAAACTGATTGTAGAGGCTATGACTTGCCGCTTTGCCGTCCTACATTACGACAGCGCCTCAAAATCCATGGTTGCATGGTGTTGGTGAGATCCACTTCAATCCTGTGTGAAGTCTGGGTCATGATATCACTCGGATATAACACAGGCCTGCTAACGGCGATGGAAAGAAGATCCAACCACCAAGTCTAGAGAAATATCGCGATGAACACAACTTTAGATACCCGTGCTGCCTATGTGCTGATGGCGCCGGAAGAGAGGCATATGTGGAAGCGGCAGTGTACTCTTGGTGGAATAAGAGCACCGAGAGAACTGACTGGATTATAAGATGCGCGTCTGATAGCTGCGGATATCAAGGTTAGTGCTCTTCATGTTCAAGAACACCCCGGACTCATCATCACCTAGTGAAAATAGATATGCACTTCCGGCTATCGTCTTTAGCTGGCCGCCAGTACTCTCGGAGAGGTATGAACTTCCTTCGCTGCAGCACCACATTTGACCGACGGACAATAAAGAACAGCGAGCCTCCCCCATTGAACTCCAGTGGAACTACAGAGAGCAAACAGAATTGTTGAACAAGCTTGACTCATCTGTTGGCGATGGGATTACAGCAAGGGAATTCCGTGTTCTGTTCAAACGCTGCAAAAAATGTATGCGAGTAGGAGTAAGACCAGCGATGAAACGGCACATCCGAGTATGTTCAGGAGGAGTGGAAAAGAACAGTGGTTGTCGCTTACATAGGTCCCTGGCTATAGCCTCATCAACGGGTCGTTGATACATTACTGCTCGTTGATACAAAACATGCCTCATGCAACAACAACACACTCCCTTCTCTCCAAACTGCTTGTGTGCATTCAAGTAACATATATCTTACTGCATGGAAAATTTTGGATCATGTTGAAAAGCAAAAATGGGTTCCCAGAAGAGTTTTCTTGCCGCACGAGAGCCCAAATTTAGCTGATTCAAAATTTATATTGCACATTGCATGAGAACAACAAGTTTTAAAGATATCAAAGTGTCGAGGATTTATCAATGAGCATCCAAGCTCTTCACAACATGTATAGTGAAGGAATGGTGGTCTCTTATGGAGCTGCTATTCGGAGTCCTGATCACGACCTTGATAGCAAAAGATAAGGCAACATTAGCTAATCGATCACATGGCTCAAGGAGCTGTCACATACCGAAAATGAGGTGCTTTCATTGTTTCGGATGTGGAGCTTGCGCAGTTGCATATATTTCTTCGGAAATTTAGATGCGTGAGCCAGAGACACACTACTTAGTACAAAAAATGAGTTTGAGTCACCAGAGTAAAGTGGACGACAGTGACAGTGCAAAGATCAATGTTCTGTCTCAAGGAACCGTTGATAACTGTATAGCACCGATTGTCATAGCTTAGCCATCATCTTGTCTTGCACCTT
Organism: Rhizopogon salebrosus TDB-379; assembly: GCA_029603245.1. Lineage (NCBI taxonomy): Eukaryota > Fungi > Basidiomycota > Agaricomycetes > Boletales > Rhizopogonaceae > Rhizopogon > Rhizopogon salebrosus. The sequence goes on along the minus strand of MU837008.1, from coordinate 34,549 downwards.
CGTGTGAGGTTTGAGGTCACTTCCCCTTGAGTAGGCCTAAGGGGCCTCCTCCAACGTGTAAAACTACCTTGGAACCTTGCATGTCAGGCGTTATAAACTAAAATCCTAATATACTTATCATGTTCCTTGAATGAAATTACTAAGTTGATAAGTAGCGAAGTCGGGTTATACCAAAGAAACTATAAATTTAGTCTTGTTCAACCAGAATTTCTTTGGGATGATGGCATCACATCCAATCAAAATTTGCCCATGCTTAGTTTTGGCAGTGTTTGAGAACATGTTTGTAGCATAATTACTATTTGCGCTGCTTTACATAGGAGAGTGCGACATTTTTGGAGACGAGCGTCCTGATCAAAAGTCTTTGCATTTTTTTTTGATGGCCATTGGAGCAGGAAGCACTCTGCCATCACTGCCGTGAGAGTTATCAGGCTCTTGTGTTGTTGGCTACAAATACTACATTAGTTTGCGCAGGTTGACTTACTTGCGCACTACACGTACAGCAGTCATTCATAAGATGTCAGCCTGTCTTTCACCAGACCTGCTAGATTTTTCGTCTGCTCGTATGAGCATTTTTCAGTTCTCAAACGTACTAGGCGCTAAATTCCTCGATACCTACATAGGGCTCACAGCAAATCTGCAGGTCAGTCGATAATGTCATGTCCCTGTATATCCTGACGTTTTTTCTTTCATATAGCTCCAGACCGAATTGTACATTCTTTCGTTCTTGCTCAAAGATCGAGTCTATCCTGGTAATCTTTGGGAACTAGTTGGGGAGCGTAGTATCGAGGCAAAGCAAGAGGAAGTTTTCCGTAGGCACCAGACCATCTGTAAGGGTGGAGATCGGGGAAGACATACAGCTGTAGAGCGATTTCTCATGGAAGAGAGGAGGAAACGATGTCAGATGGAAGTTTCGTTATACTGCCAGGCCATCGAAATCTTGGGGCAATACCGTATACATAAGCTTCTTTGATTTGAAGATGCGAGGATGCAGTCTGAACCCTATTGCCCCTTAGCAAACGCTGAGGTTCCAGCCATGCACGAGATCAGGGTTCCCTCAACAGCACGGAGACACGCAGCTGCACCTTTACCCTGTGCACCTTTACCCAAGTTGCGTATCTTTGGCCTGCTCGATTGCTATGCAAGAGAAGTGTGAAGATTGGTTATTGAGGCATGCCCGTTGCTACCTCGATCCAGCCGCGGAACCTTCAGTCGAATATTACTCACATTTGGATGGCTCCACCACTTCGGCACCTAGTCCACCCTCCACTGCTCATGAAGAAACTCCTACGTCCACCATTTTGAAAGTCTGTATTGTACCATTCTATTTCGCAATACTCAAACATCTCCCTACAGCGCATCGACCCCTCGGCACCTCTGCTCAGTACCTGGATCACCATTGATGTCCAGGAAGCTTTTTTCGGGGCATTCCAAGAAGAATTGGACACACAAGCAGAGCTGATGAAGAAGTCCCTTGCAGTTAGGCGTAGCAACGCCTACCTACGCAATCTTGCGCTGGATTGGCTCATGTTGCAGGCCAAGATGCGCCGCGCCCAAGCTGAGATAAGGCTCTATACGCTAGCCATTGAAAATTCATATGTATATGAATCCTCAGACAGCGGTGAGCACCAACTTCCGACCATTCTCCTTCACATCTAATATCATTGTAGGTTCATCAACATCCTTAGATCAAAATATTCCACGGCCTCTACTACCACCTCAGGCTGCGCGCTGCTACCACGATGTAGATGCTGACGATGATGTGGATTTTGATGGCGTGGATGTTGATGGCGTGGACGTTGATGGCGTGGACGTTGATGGCATGGACGTTGACAATGATGCAGATCTTGATGATGACACGCTACAATGGCTCCGAAGCTAGGTAATGTCATTCGTCTCAATCAGGACCGTACTGGGCCGCAGCCCAGTGGGTCATCTTTTCTGCCTGGACTATTTTTATTTATTTGCTTTCCTACGAGGGCTGCAGCCCTCATCAATTATTCTCGCCTCTGTACCGATCGTTATTAACTGCTGTATCGACCATGTAAAACAGTGTTTGATTACGCTGTACCATTTCAAGATTGGATGACTCGGATCAAAGTGTCTTAACGCATTTGCAAAATTTAAGAGGAGGGGATAGCATGGCGGGTTGCCAGAGATTGAGACTTAGGTGCATAGGAGTGTGAGAGTACGACAGAGGTGGCGACGTAGTCCCACACAGGCACAGGGATATGAGGACGTAAGTACAAGTGGCTACAAGAAGTATTCTCGACGAACCTAATTTTAGGTTCGTCACACGTCATTCAGGAATGGTTCGAATGAACGGCATCGGGGTCGATTGTTGGGTAATCCATCGCTCTATTGCCTTTCACAACTGGCTTGATACCAACTATGATTGGATCCATCACCGATTTGTCCCTGCGGGCATGACTGGTGTTGCACCGTCGATGTTGGGATTCAGCGCCCCCTCAAGCTGGCTATCGAGGAGCTGCAGCACGGAGATATTGTTTCATCTCAACTTGCGGCTGGAAAGACTCCGGATGATATTCGACTTAACGTGACAAAACTAATACTTCGTGATCGTTCGGTGTGGTAGTTTGTCGAGGTCTTCAAGCTCATCAACAATCCTGACATCATACAAAAGGTGAGATTAGTTTTCGTTGTTTAACATTAACCGTTGACATGTTGTGCAGGCTTTCTTGCTCTGTGCAGCTGGCACAGACAATACATACAACCTCTCCGGGTCATTCGACAGCCTGACTATCAGCTCTTTGCAACACCGTTTCTGCTTGTCCACAATACGCTCACTCAAGAAGCTTAAGGACACTGGCGCATTCTTGCGTCCCGTCGATCCTGTTTCTCTCAACATTCCTCATTACCCGAGCATAATCAAGAACTCAATGGACCTCGGCACTATTGAGCGTAAGCTCATGTCATCTAATCCTTCCAAGCCAGATCCCAACCCCAACAATCCACGTTACTATAGCGCAGAAGAGTTCGTTTCTGACGTGCGGCTGGTGTTCAGCAACTGCATCACGTTTAAAAAGGTAATTAATAAAAATGGTAGTTTATAGGGGGGTTATAAACTATTCGTGGCCCAGACCATATGATCGCTCAGGCGGAGAAACATGTTGAACCTGTCTTTGATGAGCAGATTAAACAGCTTCCACCCCCAGCCGAGGTATGCCCCTTTTCACAACATGCTGAATGCACGACTCATTAGTACAGGCGAAGGCTACTGTGGTCAAGAAAGTTGCAACGCCTCCTCCCCCAGCTCCCCCAGCACCTGCCAAGTGCCGTGCGCTCAAAAATGACGTATGTCAATCCACAGATGTGGTTAAACTTGATATCCCGACATATTACAAGGTTATCAAAAAGCCTATGGACATGTCGACGATGCGGAAGAAGCTCGATGCCGGAGAGTACCCTAACGCCACCAAGTTCTTCGAAGACTTCAAACTCATGATCCGGAACTGCTTCGTATTCAATTCCTTCGAGTACGCCTGTCAATCAAGCTGGGATCCACTTGCGGCGATTGTTCGACGAGAAATGGAAGCATTTGCCACCCCTTCGGGACGCCAGTAATGATGAAGATGAGGAGTCAGAGAGGAATGGAACCGTACGTGTACCTCGCGTATCCAGTATCACCACCTGCTGATTTATTGAACGCACACAGGTCGGATCGCCACCATGGAGGCTCAGATCGAGTCGCGGCAATCTTATGGCTCTCAAGAACAAGCCGGCAAAGGAGAAGAAAAAGGAGAAGAAGGCTCCTGTCGCGACGGCATGCCACAGATACACGTCCTCCTTTACCTGGACCCATCACAGGCCAGAACAGTGCCCTCACATCACGACATCGCCATACGCCATCCGTCCGTGCCACTTCAGTGACTTCACAAGCACTCCCTACCCCCGGCCTCGTGATTCCACGGGTGCTCATCCAAACGGTACAACCAGCCCAAAGAACAAGTCCTGGAAGGACATCGTTGAACATTGGCTTGTTGGCGATCCTGACAGGGGACTAAACACGCCACTTAAAGATTGGCCAAAGGAATGGTATCAAGGTGCCAATCGATGGTTTGCGTCAAAGTATTACTGGAGGGCGACCATGGCGCTGGAGTTTGTCAACCAGTGAGTCAGCAGCACTGATATCTGCTATGCCTGCGACACTGCTCACCATCTTCCAGGTATCATTTGAACGAAGCGCACTTCCTCGCAGCTTATCCAGAGGCTGAACTTAGGCACACTCAACTGCTAAAGGCCGTGAACGAGGCGCGTGTTGCACGAGGGGAGCGCGTTTCTCGCAGGAAGTGACCCCCGCCTTCAGTTACTACCATCCTTTTTTTTTGCCCGAGTCCCTGCCATTTACGCACCCCCAGTTATTATACCGCACAACGGCACTCATCTAGTAGACCAGATTGTATATCCAACCCAGCGAAAGTTGCAAAACAATGGTGAAAATGGACAGTTGCATGCAAACAGGAATGATACCAATGACGGACGGGCGAATGTGCAGTAAGGCCACTACTAGGTCTCTTTCCACGAGGCTCACGCCTTGTGACACGAACCCGAGTCATGTGACGGCGAGGTCAGTGAATCCCCCCTTAAAAAAGCAATCGATCAACGTCACGTGCGCTTCCCAGGTGTTTTGGCGGAGCGCCACGGTAAATTTCTTCAGTACTATGTGAGGCTCGAAGTTTAATTAGCTAAATAAATCGTAGCGGCATGGGGTCCCCGATTTTCCTTACAGCACTCATTCATTACCGTGACTGAAACGAGGACATATAAAGCAACAAGTTGTCGACGTAAAACAGAATGCCACTATTAACGCGCGGTGGAGAAGATAAAGTTGGTGCCGTCACTGCTGCAGCCTAATCTGACCATCGCTGAATTCTGGCCACAACCTCTGGCCATCGCTGGGTTCCTGGCCACAACTTCTGGCTATCACTGAGCCCTGGCCACAACTTCTGGCCATCACTGAGCCCTGGCCACAACCTCCGGCCGTCACTAACTGTATTTGATGAAATGCATAGTCCATGTGTTTGATTACAAGAATTAAAATTGTATTGAAGTCTATCCCCTATTCCCAGCCTCCACCAATTTCTGACCTACCGGCCTTCGCTTCTGATTTTCTGGCGAGCCAAATATTTGCCATATTTATTTGTTCGCTATCATTCCCCTTCCCCCCTACCTATCTACCAACAATGTCCCCAAAGACTTACCTTTACATGGATGAACTCAAGCGGGTTCTTGAACTCATCCTGCCACCAGTAAGTACTGGGTACTACGCGACGCACGGCGGACCGTCACTGATACTTCTCTTCTAGAACCAGGTGTGCAATCATGCATCAGCCCGTGTCTTAGCTTAACTTGTGACTTCAGGATTCGTTTTCTGGCTTATCAGGTCGTTTTGTTCCTATCGGTTACATTGTAGCTGATGGCGAAATATTTCCGATATATGTAAGACTCCATTCTTTAAACATTTCATCCCATCACGTTTGTCTGCAGTGTGAAGAATGTCTTGAGCTTGAGGAGAAGAAACCTTGGTTCAAGGCCCTTGGCATTGTTGGGATGCTGTCTATCCCCGACAGTGCAGGTGTGACTCATTTTCACCCTTTGTTCGAAATGGTGGTAAGACTTTCGTTGTGCCGGAAATTCACTTTTGAAAGAATAAATCTAGCACGGTGCTGGTGAATGTATTAGGGCAATTAATACCACATCTTGTGTGCCCGACGATCTAGGTCGCCCAAGACCAATTTGGTCGGTGAGTAATTTTCTTACATAGTGTATGCTTGCCCCAGATTCATTGTGCATTGGTAGCTCGAACAACTATCGGAAATGTCAATTCCATTCAATCCGGCGCTCTCCACTGATGCACCATCCGCATACGACTCACCTTTCACACGTCCCGTCACTACCATCGACGATGCACCCGAACCGTCCATATATCAATTCACACCCTCCATTTGTCCCACTACAGTCGACGATGCACCCATGCACCAATCCCCACCCATCACCAACCCAACTACTACCATCGACGATACACTTGGGCCCATATGCCAATTCCCACCGGTCTATCCTACCACTACCATCGATAACACATTTGGATCGCTCATATACCAATTCCCACCCTCCGTCCACCTCACTACCGTCGATGAGTTTTTGACTACCACGCCGGTCCATACACAGCTCCCAGATTACATATTCACTCCCTTTGCTTTAGCCTCCTCCAGTGGACTTGACCGTGATTCACAATCCGCTGTATCCATTACAGATTTTTCAAACGTGGGCGATAACTACAAGCACTGGTTAACACCCACCGCCATCTCTGCTAGCGGCGCAGGAGAATCAGAATTGCCCGACGTAGCAATACCTGATACTTCAGAGGAGCTGGAAGAGGTTACGACCGGCGACATAGTTCCCACCAGTGCGCAGCCTGATTTTCATGAGGACCTAGCCTGGAGAACACCTAACAATGATGTGTGGGGGAGTTTCAGCATGCTAGAAAAAAGGGAGCTGCTTAATCTGATGTCGACGACGTGCTGGTGGATACCCATGGTCCTCACGAAGGTCCTTTCCCTCGGTGGGCTGTGGGTTGGCTTGTATGGGAACCCGTTTATTGTTCCTGAACCGTCAAAACGGTGTCTTATCACCAGCAGCTTCCTCACCGCCCTGAAGATGGAAGGCAAAACATACGAGGACATGCTTAAACAACCCTGTGCGTGTTTTGCATTTTGGATTCCATGATCCATTATCTTATAGTCAACCAGTGATCTTTAGGAGGCATGACGGTGAAGTGGGCACTACTATTGGATGGCAGGTTCTCCGTACTAGCGTGCGCTCTCTCGTCCTCGTCTTTCAAGTTGCAACTCGTAACCTATTTAACCAGTTGATCAATCAGTTCAATAATACAAAGTCAGACCTCAGAAAGGTGATCAAGGGCGCCATGACATACCATACGGGCTTTTGCAATGAGAATGACAGGGTGCAAAGAATCACCTATTTCGTTCGGCTTTTCAACTCGGGCAGTGATGATGAGGTGAGGAACCCGCTCAGACTATCAAGTTTTTTTTTTTTTTTTTTTTTACCTAAAAGCCTTTCTTCGTTTAGGTACGCAGAGCTGTCTCCAGCCTTGTAGACCATCAGGTCTTCGGGGAGCTCCTTTGGGCGTGTCTCTTTTCTCCAATCAATGGGCTGGAAAACTACGGCGGGCGGATTATGGACCTATTTCAGGATGAAGTCATTACATCATCCGGGTGTCTGGCCCAAGATACCGTATGTAATCTGATGACCTTGGTGAGTCTTCTCTCCCTCGTTCTTTCTCAAGCAATAAGATTCACATTGCGACATCAGGTTTACCATGCGATGATCCGTGAAATGCAGGAAAACCAAAAGAACAGTGTCGTCGACTACCAGAGTCATTTTATCATGAACAACACCATCGCATTAGCCATAGGTCTGATGTATGAGCAACCAGACTTGTTTCCTTAGTTCACTCAGGCGGTGATGAGGTTGCCCTTTATAACGTCAGTGTTGTACTTCGTATGCTGCTACAAGATAATCTTACTCGTCGTGATCTACACACAGGGCTGTAAATGTGCTTCCCATCAATGGCAAAAAACGATGTCCAAAGTCCATCAGGGACAACAACGGGGACAACGGGGAGACGAGGCGACTCAGAAACATGCAAGACGTTCAGCCTATTGTCGTTCCAGCTGTCAGTAGTGTCCAACAAAATGGTCTGCTGAACGGGGTTGAAAATGTTCGGTCCGTGAGCGCCTTCCGAGTGGATGTGTTCTACCCGCTTTCATACTTCAGAAGCGAATAATTCGAGATACAGCCCTCGGTTTCTTGTAAAATACTCACTTGGATCACAACTTCTATGAGCTCACGTGTTTGTCTGGATGTAAATCAAATTTATTGTTGAAGGCCATGTACGTGGTCTGCCGGATGTGGCGTAATGCGTACCCCGTCAGCAAAGACCAATTATACAAGTGAGCGTTGAGAACTGACTTGAAACAATGAAATTCAAACAGTCACATCATGTGGCATGTGACTGTCACTGCAAACGCAAAGAAACAGCCAAGTCCATTTCAAGATCGCGCTCATCGTTGAGCCCATGGCTGCGCTCTCCTCCGCCATGCCCTCCTCTGCCACACCCCTTGAGTCATCTGCAACACCTTCCACCTCTAGCCATCTTCTTTCCGCAAGCCGTCCGCCACACCCTCGAGTTATCCACCCCTCAGGCTGTAGATCTTGCTATTAACCCTCGCGCTCTCCATCATCTACAGACTGCTTGCTTGCGTGCTAAGCGCACCCTCCCCTCGACCCCTCGAGCCCGTCAAGAGGATTCACAGGCTCAGTGCCTAACGCAACCCACCAAATACTATGAACACCAACAATTTGACTCAAACGGAGAGCAACCCGGAGGGGGTGTAGTGCAAGAAGGATGTGGGGGGTATAAACTAACAGACATAAACTAACAGACAATATGTGTGTCTTCTGGTGAGTGACACTCCTCCGGAATGCTTCCACTGACCTGATTCGTCGACGTGCCGTAGAACGCGAGCATCCTTGTGAGGCCTCCCAGAACACTTGTCCCGGCATGACCAAATGAATGCAGTTCACCTTTGGAGTGGGAGTTGCCTCCATTACACCTGCGGCCATCTCTGAATTTGGCACTGGGCCTCGAATCGGGTTTGGTAGCAGCGGGGGCCTTCACCAGAGAAGGTGTATGAAGAGGACAACGTAGCAGGAATTATCTGCCCCTTATTTGGCGCGGTTCACAATGACAATGATCACACCCCCCCGCCATGTCTATCTCGCGACAGCCTGGTTCAGCTCCGGTCGCCAACTATATCACCTCCTCCCCGCTCCCCTCCCCAAATAGGAATATCAATAACTATTCTAACGCTCAACTCGCAAGTCTCCACCATCACAGCTACTGTGACAACAGGGAAGACTCTCAAAGGCACTCAACAACAAAGAAGTTTTTCGAAAGAGCAGAACGTCTTCCTCCGAATTTCAGGCCGCAACAGCCAGCTCCTCTCTCAGCTGAGCCATGTCGTCATCGAAGATGCAGACGTACGTGTCGTCCATGCTGACCATCAGAGGGACGAGGCTGAAGCACGCAAACGAGTCCTATACGAACTCAATAAATATCTCACCGCTGTCGAATCTCGCGCTGCAGATGCCTGTGCTGGCTTCCAGCGCATTCTTAGAGACGCAGGCGGTCATCTCGTCCTTACTCCCATCCCAGCACAACTTCAACAAGAACCCACCAGGTCCTCTCGCTCCACCCCCCTCCACTCGCGGTGTACGCCCTCGCTCAGGCAGCTTCGATGACCCTGCGTATCTCGTTGCTCGAACGCAACCCTCTTCTAAAACGACTGCGCAATGACCATACTGATTACGATTTCATGCCCATCCCTCCGTGAGTGCCCTCTCTTGTTATTACCACTCTATCATCATCCATCCCCCTCACAAATCACATTCTCACTCTCATTCCCGCTTAAGTAGCTACTCTAGTATTCGTGCTACCTCAACGCTGCCACTGACGAAAGAGGCGCCTCAGTGCTTGTGACTGACAACCTCGGTTCCCTCGCCAAAACGGCTCACCCTTACCTATGCCTATCAACATCACCGTTCCTACGCTCACACCCGGGCCAATCCCGCTGCCCAGTGTCCCACTTCCCACATCATTCCCACCCACCAACGCTCTTGGCCAGCGCATCTGCAGGTGATGTGGACTACCAGGGCGGTACAAATATGGCAAGTGCGTTGAGAAATGGGGGCCTGGGCCAGAGGGACGTGGAACGGTGTGCGACCGCTGCAGAAAAAATATGAAGCACGTGGAACAGCGGGGAACTGCAGATGTGAGCGGGATGGGTAGCAGTGCCAGTATGATGCAGTTGGGTACATATATGATTCCCGCGGTTGTGATTATGCACGGGCCATCGCAGAGACAGATGCAATCGCAATCGCAGACGCAGTGTTTGGAGTGTCGGCATTGGCATCAGCTTCGTTTTTCAACACCTTTTGTGCCTTTGCAAGAGAAGAAGCGTGTGGATGGGTCTGCGAAGGAGCGTGAACGTGAACGAGAGGAGACGGAGACGGAGACGGAGAGAACCCAGGAACCACCCTCTCCATCTGTGATTGCTACGCTACAGATGACGGACGATGAAGATTATGGACGGAGACGATGCGGTGGGGTGTCTTAGCGCAGCACCTTTCCATCTCTCCACTCTGACTCAAACATCACTGAAACCCGAGTAGCGTGATATGACCTTATGTATATTACAAGTTAAACAAAGACCGTTTTATCGCTTATATACCCATATAAACTGGTATAATACATTCATCGGATCGACAAGCATTCGACTATTGCCTATTCCTGATTGAATCGATATATCTAGCTGTCAGACTCCTGTAATCAGCTGTTGAATTGCACGACAAATAAACACTCTGCGAGGCACATCGCGGTTAGATATTACTTCACAATTTGTTATCCTTACGAGATGACCATGTAAAATAATTATAAGTGATTATAGCCGACCAGTCACAATATAAGTGGAGCGATCAGATTGCCAGTAGTTGCAAACCAATCACCTTCACTCTACGACACGCAAACACCTTAGAGGTCTATTAACTAACAGTGACATTAATATTCACAAGAGCATTATGTAGTTGTCCGACTACACAACAATGCTCTTTTAACCGTCAAAAAAATTATGGAGGCAAGCGTTGAGTCGTAGCCACAGCTTCAGGTTCAGGGTGCCCAGACTCGACCCGTACCCGTGTACCCAAGAGTGCAAGCGGGTACAGGCCTTCGTGCGGGTATGGTAACATAGATATGGGGTGATATAGTATACATTGAACTACTACAGCTACCTACATTGTGAGAGGCTACGAGGAAATAGGCACCGATCTTGTGCAGCACACCACTCGGACGGCACCGACGTTTACAACAGCCATCATAATCTACTCGCATTCTTCGGCTCCCTCAATTCTGATGCGCTCAAGGAAGTCGGCGAGAGTAGGAGGAGGGTCGTCGAGTTGGACGTTGGTGAACTACATGCCGTGTAGAAGGACAAAAAGTTCAGGCGTTAGGTTGCGAGCTTAACGACCAGATGGAAAGGTCGGACTCTCGAGAGGTAGAAATGGTGGAGGGTGGTCATGCTGCGGAGAACAACGGCTAATCAGTAATACTGTAAGTAGACCTCGTGGGAAATCAAACCTCTTGACAAAGTGATAGACGGCCCGTAGGTCCTCGTCATCGACCTCACGGCTCAGAAAACCGAGATGGTGGTGCAACTTGCCCGTACCAGGGGTATCTGCAAGACCTTCAGCGTACCACTTTTGCGATATTTCTCCACCGTTGCTTCTCCGGCTCAACATCCATCATCCATGCGGCAACAATACCAACGCGCAGGCTCAGTGAATTGTCTATCCACCAGATCGGAATGTACGCAGGGTGGACTCCTCGAGAAAGCCAGTGTAGAAAGTGTAAGCATAGTAGATGAAGTCTTGAAAGATGTTAAAGAGTGAGCGGCGAAAGAAAATGAGGTATGTATCAAAACCTCGAGGGGTTCATGAAATGCATGGGACTAGAGGCGACTTAGGCAGGATGACGCGCAGTGAAGTCGGAATGCTCGGCGCGAGGGATATGGTTGTGCATCATCTCAACGAGTCTGCACACCCTCAAGTCAATGACATCAACATCAAAAACGGAACCAACTTATCAATTATGGTCGACGACCAAAGCTTAAGGTCATTGAGCGGGCGTACGAAAAGGTTGATGATGCAGAAACGTAATCTCCGGAGGACTTGGGCGTAGGTCTAGGCCGGCCACCATTTGATGAAGGACGCGCTAGAATGGACACGGCCAGTGGTCTTTCCGGTGGTCTAACTGGCGATTAGTGGGTTGGTCTCTGTGATGGGAGAATCGAGATGGTGTGTTGCGGGTGGGGACCGCCTTGAGGCTTCAGGTCACGCATCATGTGACTTATGTGGCGTGACTTCGTGATGTTATCATCGCTGTAGCATTCAATCCTCAACTGATTGTCGAACTCAATGGCGGACAACGAAGCTCCAGATCCAAACAACAACGTATGTGAACTGTAACAGTCCTAACCACATCACTCATTTCTGTAGGGGCCACCCTTGCCATTAATCATACGTCCCCGAGAATTTGCGATCAGCGACTACCTGTTGGTATGAAATACGTGTTGACAAATGGTGGTTGCGCTGAGATATTCTAGGCGATAATACAGGAGAGGTTGCGCCATGCATGTAGGCGTATCAACCAAAGATTGCACCAGCCCTGGGAGCCGCTTGAACCCGTGCAACCACCACTGTGGACTGAGGAAGATAGGGCATTCCTTGTTTTGTGGATTATCCGAGAGCGCCGGATATTGGAAATGATTCTCAGGGAGTTGGAGTATGTACTTGGTTTGACGGGCCCGTACTAGAAATATCGCGCTGCAATTTCTGCCTATGTAGCCAACTGTATCGTTTAGTGTATATACAGCATCAACGTGTGGGTGCATACCTCATACATGAACTGCCATGTTCGAAATATTGCTGATATCGGCAAGACGAGTGAAAACCATGCGACGACACTCACTAACCGAAGAAAATAAAAGTACGTCATTAGCAATACGCCAACGTTAATGCTGCCGCGAACCAAGGACCGACGTCCCCAACCTGGCCTTACGACGACTCGGATATCATTTCGCGCATTTCATCACCTTGTCACGCCCGCGGTGGGACAGTGAATTTCCTGCTACGAACCATTCCTCAGTAGGACTTGGAACTTCAAGCACTTACTTTGCTTGTAAGACTTTCCGCCCTTGCGGGTCGGGGCGACACCGGCACAGCCCAAGTAGAGATCAATCCAGCCAGACCAGGAGTCCCATGTGATCAAATCTCGTGGTAACGACACTGCGGCCACTATCTCAGTAAGAGACGAGCGGCCTCCCAGTGACCACTGGGGTGTTTAAACACGGGTTAATAGTGACCTGGTATTGCTCAGTATACCGACACAATAGTTCAGTATTAAAATTTAAAATCTTGTCCCTCATCTTCAGAGTCCTCCTGATCTTCTGAGACATAGTCTTCATTGTTGACCACATCGTCAATGTCATCGTCGTCTTCATTGTCAACCACATCGTCAATGTCATCGTCGTCATCATCGTTGCGATCTTCGTCATCACTTCCTTCATCCTGATCAGCGGTGCCGTCAATGTCAAATGTGCCGCTTGCGACAGCTTCCGGTTCCTCATCATCGAGAACTTGGCCGCCATCGCTTCTGGCCAAATGCTCTTCAGATAGTTGTGGCAAGCGATACTGAATCTCATGACCGACACCTATGCCCGCAAAACGAGCAAACATGTCTCTGTCAGCGAAGCTGTGTATAACAAGCGTGGTCATTAATTAGATCATCAACGATTCCAACTTACTCACATGTTAACATAAAATGCAGTCCAGTCATCTACTCCCCCTAGTGGTCGTGCAACAGTGGGGCCACGCCGAAGAAGAGCGTCAGTGCGGCCATCAACAAAAGCTGGGATGAGATGGCAGGATCTGAGGACAAGGGAAGGGTCGAGAAAACCAAATGCGCCGGGAGAATCTGGTATGAATCCGATTTTTGGAAGACGACCCTCCTTGAAACCCCAGCGATAACGCGGAACCACACCGAACCACCGAACCCACAGAAACTCCATTGACTGGGGCGAGCGATTGTGAGCATTAGAGCCTAGATGAAGCACCTGCATACAGAATGCGCCTAACACTTCAGCGTACCAAAATGGATGAGCATCAACACCGTGTTCCCTTGACAAAGTCATTACAGTGGCACCACATCCTGGTCTCAAGGTATCTTGATCGCGACGGACATCATACGTCGTGTAATTAATTTGAAGGCGCTTGGCTTGGGAGACAGTGTTGAGGCCGTTGATAAAGTGCAAGTTGTTGCGTTCTTCGTTGGTAAAGACGCGTTCATCGCCGTCGTAATCCAAGCCAAGGAGTCGTGACAGAAGATGATCTCTCAATTTTGGAATGAAGTCCTGTTGAACGCGCTATCAACAAAATGTGGTGTAACATCATCAACTAAAGTCACCTTGATAGCAGGATCACCCTCACGTTCACGGAGGTAGATGGCCAGATTTATGGCATTGGTCGGATGGCTGGTCAAACAGTGATGAGCTATGAGTGGTAGGTCACTGCCGCAGGTATTATCAGGGGGCGTTGCGGATTGCTGCTGTCGTCGAATACGGGTGCGTCTTCTTTCTTGCTTAGCGATTTGCTTAGAAACATCCTGCTTATTCGTACTTTGATATAGCGTCTTTATTAGACGGTGAGCAAGCTCGCCCTGTGTGATCCGAAATTTAAAAAGTAAAATTATAAAGAAGAACAACTCCGTACAATCTGGGTGGTATATGAGTCGGTTGTTCCGAACAGCCTAATTGAGGCTGCATAATCACCGAGTGCGTGCAATTTGTAGGTTAGAAGACTGAAAGCTTTGGACCGAGCGCCTGACGTCTTAGCCCCCGTGCTCGAAGACTGTAGATTGGCCTCTTGTCTCCTCTGACGAGCAGAAACCTCGCTGGGAAGTTCCATGGTTTGGAAAGTAGAACATGTAAACTGCTGAAATCTCCGAAGTTGCTTTCCTAAAGCCTTCAGTGCTATATCTAGTCGATCCAGGGAATCATCTGTATGAAGCCGGAGCTTGGCAAGGGCATGCCATTCAGCCAGCCGAAAAAGGAGGAGGCGAATGATATTGTCATGTTCGGCAGGAAATAATCCTTCGAATGCAGGGATTGCACACTGAGAAAGAAGAGTTAGGTCTCGCAAACAGTAAACATCGTTGGACTAACTTGTAATACATCTTCAAAGTCACGTGCAGCTCTCTGCCGCACATCCGACACGTTCTTTGGAAAGCGGCGGATCACACCCTTACCGAAGGAACGAATGGAGTGAAATCTTAGTAGCAAATATCAAACATGGAATTGATATTTCAATATCTGCAGGACTTACCGTCCATTCAAGGTTATTATCGCGTCAGAATTGATGGCGTTAAGCAACCTGATAAGGTGTTTGAAAACGGACTTGAATACGCCCAACTCAAACTCATGAAGAAGGTCAACAACGAGCATCGGAAAAAGATTGAAATCGAGAAATCCTAATCGGACAGCAAAGGCGTTCTGCAGGTGAGATGTAAATGAGTGGCAGAATGTAGGCGAAAAAAAGACGTACAAAGGTGGGCACAAGGGAGTATCCTTTCAAATGACCTTCTGGAATACCACCCCTGATCGGAGCACCTGATTTATAAATAGCATCCCGCGCAGCAGAGATTTTATCCACCAGATATTGGCGCACTGTTGCAGCTCTTGCTGAAATATCAGCACAGAGTCCGACACGATAGAAAGATGTTTTTGGGAGGAGACATCGGGGACACGGGAAGAGCCCTTTGTCACGAATAGTAGCAAGAAGCACTCTTTCAACAATATGTTGATTAGTCACAGTGGCGACGGAGATGCAAGCTTACTTACTTCTCCGGGTAATCTGCAGAATACGTGAATATCCTTGGAAATACTCGGCGATACACTCCGTCATGGCACTTGATCACGATGCCGTTTTTATAGGCATCGACAAAATCGTCGTCTATCAAAATACGCCAGACAGCATGAAACAGCTCCCTCTTGCAATGGGCGATAACATCATCGTAGTTCTTCCTTTTTAACACGCTAATTCCGGCGATAAACTGTTTGATCGACGCCGGCAGCTACCGAGGAAACAGGTTAGCATGACCGTAACGGCCAATGAAACAGGCACACTTACAGTAGGAATGAATGCTACAGGGTGGCAGGCAGCAGAAGTAGGGCAGGCGCGCGCATACTTGGACTGATTTCCAAAGTATAGATAAACCGGCCATGCTGAAGCGTTTCCAAACTGCGTTAGGTGTGTCGAATCTGACCAAAACATGAGCCCGGCAATGACCCTCTCAAGCGTGCAACCATCATTTCTCCTCTCCTTCTGTAAGTCATCATGGGCCTTGATCCATGCATCTGACGTATAGAGTTCGTCATATAGACGCTGCTCTCGACCTGTTACAGAAGACTTCCAGAAGCGCTTGAAGGGAGTTAGGTGAAACCATTTAGAAGCTGGCTCCGCAAAAACACTATGGACAACGGCCGTGAGCGGTCTGTATTGAAACCCTGGGATAGTGAATGATTGACCATTCCCATTTGGGTTTGGTTCCCTCGTCGGTACTGAGATATCTACGGCTGACTCCCTCCAGCCATCCCTTCGGAACACGTCATTTGAATCAAGCGTGGCTTCAGATGCATCGAAGTGCTTCATCTCCGTATGAGCACTGAAGCACTGCAGGTCCTCGACGCTGAAATCTTCCGCCGTCAGGACTTCTTTGACGAGCCGTGTAACCTCGGCTTCTGATTTACGGTTGCTCCCAGTAAGCTTCCAAGACATGAGACGCCATATGCTCATATTCGACCAGGGCCAAGGAGGCGGTTTGAGGGAGGAAGCTACCTCGGAAATACTGGATGATTTGAAACTCGTATCAGGACGAATGTTGGATAACTGGTCTGCAGAAACAAATGCATCTGGATCATATGTTGGTCGGTGGCGATACTCTCGTGAAATGCCAAATCGATTGAGGGAAGTCCGGAAGGAATCGAACACATGAAGGATGACACGCGGAAGGGTCGATGGAGGGGATTGTGGGACGTTATGTGGTGGCACTGGAAGCTCGTCCCTAAATCGCATAGGCAACCGATGGGATCGGATGGGGCGAGTAACCTCAGGAGTAGTGGGTGCACGTGGCTCGAGTGGTTCTACACCTTGGGAACCACTAGACGGCTGAGGTTCTGTTTGCGATTGAGATTCTGTGTGCGGCTGAGACGAAGTGGGGATCTGCTGGGGTGGGTGGTCGGTTGGGGCATGCACTATTTCCTGAGTGTTTTTGTTGCCATGGGAAGTGGCCGAAGCGCTGCTGGAAGACCCAGCTGCATGAGAAGGTGCTTCGGTAGGCTGGCATTCTTTAGAAAGCGAAGATGGGAAAGATAATCAGAAGGGCTCACCCGGGTGTTACCGAACTTCAATTTCTTCACTGCAGATGCTCCCTGCGTCACCGTAGATGCACGTTTGAAACGCAAGGATTGCTGATCCTGCTGTTGCTGCCAGTGGGAGCAACTTTGGCGGTGGCGAGTCAAGCCTCCTGCTGCTGAAAACGTCCGGCCACATTTCTCATGGCACTTGAAGTAGTCGCTCATTAGGACAGCAAGAAATAGTATAGCGAGTAGAGAGAGGAAATAACTGAAAATAAAAGTGGCCCTCATGCAGGTAGCTGGCGTGATGAAGGAAGTAAGCACTGTATTGCCAAGTTGGCTCTGGGGAAATTCGGACATCGCCGCGGATCCAGGAACTTCCGGAGTTTGCGGACCACTCGCAACAGTCAACTTGAACTTCCCGCTATGATACTCCCGCTGGAGCTAGAAAGAGACATATTCATCCTGGCCACTGACTCGACACAGAGAGCATGCACATTCATGCAGGTTTCACATAGGGTGCATGACTGGTAAGTAGTCACTGCACCAGCAGGAGCTCGGAGGCTTACTTACTACTGCCACCCTAGGGTAGAAAGGCTTCTTTATCAAAAAGTAGTCCTGTCAGGAGAAACAACAGCCAACCTGTTCCTAACATCAATGCGCCTTCGACCTCAGCGGTTTGCTCAAAGAGCAGTCACCTCTTTGTGTATCGAGGGGGATGTTCAACCGAGCACCGCAGCAGACATCCTCTCACTGTGCAGGGATACGACAAGTCTCGCGTTGTGGATTGCTCCATCAGACTTTCCCGATGAGATGAATTCTCTTTTACGTTCCCTAAATGCACTCCCGTTAATGACATTGTCACTCAGCATTTCGCTCATTTTTAATCACTCTTCATGCATATCCCTTTCCACCATCCCAGTCTTCAGTTTGCTCTCTCACCTGGAAATCCTGAATATCTGGGTACTGTGGGGTTCGGCGGTCGGTCTGCAAGATCTTGACAGACTGACCCATCTATGTTTGCATGTCGATACGCAGAGAACCAAGCCGGCGCTGGTGAAGCTATTGCTAAATAACCTCCGCTTTCGTATTTTTGTTTTTCGTGTATCAGAAGACTACGCCACGGTGCAAAAATTCCTGGAGCAAAGTGATCTTATTGACCCTCGCATCGTGCTGGTACATCGTTCCCGGAGTGACCTCAGAGCTGATGATATGTCACTCTGGCGGAACGCGGAGCGAATAGTAGAGCGGAGGTACGCTAACCAAGGTAAGGTACCCTGTTTTGTTACTGTTACAAGGCTGAATGCTTGAGACAGGGGGCTCATTTACCCCGCCGCATTAATCCTTTGTGCGCAGCAGCAGTTTGGATGGTTATCTTGTTTACTATCGTCAGTGGTGATAGGCTTAAGGAGTAATTTGGAAGACATTTGCGCTCTAGTGGTAAGTTACCGTTGGTTCATGCGCTCTCCAGAATCCGTCTCCTGCTACGATTTAATTACTGCTACGCAAAATTGTTATTCCTAAGACACTCAAAGGTCGAATGAACATTTTTAACAAGAAACAATGAAATAGACCTCGCACTATCAGATCTTTGGGTGTTAAAATTGCTAGCAAGTCATACAAATTGTTATGGGTGCACGATTCGGGTAGGTATACGGCGATTCTTTGCCGTTCACTCGTGAAGGTCAAAAAACTGAGCAGTCCACCTGGGCGCAGGTGCTCCAAATATACCCTCTTGGAGAGGGGCTCGGAATCATGTCAGCACTGCGGTGCTGACAGAGAAAGGACCGTGCGCGGTCACGTTCGTCGGAACTGGTTCACTGATTAAACTAGCAAGTCATACAAATTGTTATGGGTGCACGATTCGGGTAGGTATATGGGTTACAACAATTTACGCAGTACATTAACAGTGAGAAATACAACGAACACCAACTGCATACACGGAAAGTGACTGCACATATGCTAAACATTATACTTTGCACAGTTTTCTAGGGCGAGACAAATCTTAGAAAGTACCTCTGTGTTCCGATCAATGGCGGTCTCGATTGTAGATAATGTCGAGACGAGAATTCGAGTTTCAAACACACTCCCACTTACAGCCGCCTGCCCAGTGGTTTCAAATGCTGCCCCAAGCCTCCTGCGCTTCTTCGGTGATGCAGGAGCTGATACGGCTCCAGTATTAGCTAGGTTCCGCCCAAACTCGCGAGAAATATTAACCTACATACAAAATCAGTCTTTCTGGATGGCGGGATGTCATGGATCACTTACGCTCCCTTCATTCGATTCCGTACGCTTTCTCTTCAGTTTTGGTGGTGGTAGGCAGTCCCTGATCTCTTCAGCTCGAGCTTGCCATTCTTCAATCTGCTGAAATAAAAATTACAATCGCAGAAACAAAATCATGAAAAGCAACACATACCTGCTTGTGCTGTGAATCCGCAGGCTTGTCCGACCCAATTTTCTCTGAGCCTGGAGTTGGGATCCGTGGATATTTTGGGTCGTCATGGCTCAGGCGAGACCGAAAGTCATAACAGCCACATGAGTGCACGGGTGCACCTTGTCCAAACCCATAGTACCCGGGACAGTTCTCTGAATCGTGACTTGAAGCGCGTGAGATACTTCTGAGGTCCTCAATCATAGGGCCCGTTGGGGTTTCCTCGGCATGATCATTAAAGTCTGCGGGTATAGAGATATTCGAGCGGGGCATGAGGAATATGCTGTAGCTCAGTGGCTGGACGTCACCTAAAACCAAAGGGGGTGGCTAATAACACGATCCTAAAATGCCCCCAAAAGCTAAGCCTTTGATCCGGACACGAATGCAAAACCCTACTGACCTGCTGATTATATCCCTGAGTCCTGATTGTTATTTTACGTTAACAATTTCAAGGTTTCTTCAAGCCTACACAAGTGCTCTCATTGGTGGAGAGACTCGGGTATGAACCTGACCGATGGACTATACCAAATAGGGATCGTAAGGTGATAGTTTCTCGACAGTTCAATGTGCTGATCCGGCAGCCTTGTCTTGTGATGGAGGTCAAATTGCTAACTAGCACGCATCATCATACACCGTCTGCTTGCATATATGCATATCGTACAGTTATTTACAACCTCTCCGTCTTCGACGAGAGAGAGAATGGCGGGTTGATAGTAGAGATCACATACTCCGGCACATTCACAAACTTAGAGACGGGGCAGGGACACAACGGCCCCAAGACTAGCCAGTATTGTCCTGCACAGAGTACACCACTCTCAATAGGACAATAACGGATCCAAAAAAAAAAAAAAAAAAAGGGGGGCTAACGGTGAGGTGTCGTCATTGAGCTGAAAGGTAGTCCGTCGGGCTCGGGTGGTGCTCCTCATGCCTGCACCTGTGTGTCACGATCCCTTTCTCCATAATCACGAAATCCTATTTCCTTCGTCATCGCTGTTATTATTTAGTTCTGGAACCGTCTCTCATCGAATCCACGTCAGATTGAGAGACTCAGAGAGGACTTACTTTACGTTAACGATTTTAAAGTTTCAAGCCTACACAAGCGCTCTCATTGGTGGAGAGACTCGCGTACGAACTTAACCAATGGACTACACCAAACGGGGATCATAAGACGATAGTTTTTTGACAGTTCAATGTGCTGATGCCAGCCCAGGGTCTTTGTTGTTGTGTTTGCGGTCACGCCTCGATTTGGTGATTCGGAGATGTCTGACAACCACCTACGCAGGTGACTGACATTCCGCTGTACTTTGAATTGTTGTCATTTTAGGCATAGTGGTACTGAACGGTTCTACTAGCAGGCAGTAGATCTGATTTTGGAATGTTGACCGCCATATTACCTGGATCTTGATTACATTTTTCGTCCCTACTGTGCCACACCAAATATTGATCAGATGTCTGAGGTTTTATCTTCAGTTATCGAGCACATAAGAAACTAGAATGTACTACTGTAGTATCATACTTAGCCGCTTTGGTGTGTAATCTCGACATAGTAAACATAATGTCCTCCATCCTCGCTGATGTGGAACTTCAAATCCACACATGCATTTGCTATCCTTCAATCAAGGAATTTCTCACTCAGCTTGAAGAAATGGAACCGAGAAGGTTCTGGGTCAAGAAGTTCCTGGGGCCCTTGACCTCGATGGGGGTCAGAACATTAGATAACATGGAGATCGTCTCACCTGAAAGCCTTGTTGTCCTTCATCGGCTTTGCCCTCTGATGGTGATGGACTTTTATATCCATGTCATAAAGGGCCTCGATGAAAGTCATTCAGCCTCCTTCTTGGCAGGTGAGAAAGGTTGTTGCTGTATATCATACTGAACTGCTTGACAGCTTGGTGAGTTCCCTCAATCCAAGATTGCCCAGGACACTGACCTTGTCACACCAGTACCATTTGGCATCTCGAGGTACCGATATACTGTACGATTAACTGGCACATGCCAGGCATGCACATCTCAAGCAATCACTAAATCTACACCACACTACTTAGTTATTTTATGCAAAGGTACTATATGAATATACTGTAATATTTGAACTCGAACGATGAAAAATGGCTGATTAGCCTTTGAGTCGGAGAAAGTCATAGTGAGAGATTGACGGTCCCGCACAGGCTTACGCAAGCACGGCATCGCCACCTCGCCACGCGACCGCGGCTTGGTGTTCAGACTCCCGAGTCCAGACGTCGTCGACGGCGAAATCGAGCGTTTTCGAAGCCACGGGAGCAGCAGAAAATGCGGACTATGACTACACTTGTGCCTTTGCTGAAGCAGCTGCCCCCTATGGGATCAAGTATCTGAAGCCTCTCTGGCTCAGTCTGCACCACGGAAAAGGTCTTGCCGCCTTCTTGAAGGCCATCGCCCTCATGGACCCGAGTACACTCCTACTACACCGAGGAAGTCACTGTTATCCTCATCCGTGAATTCCAAACCTCTGACGAAGAGATGAAGATGATCGTGCTCAAAGTGGTCAAGCAATGTGGGCCACCGAAGGTGTCACCTCAGTATATCAAACACGACATCCTACCTGAATTCTTCAAGTCGTTCTGGGTTCGCCGCATGGCGCTTGACAGGCGGAACTACCGCCAGGTCGTCGAGACAACTGTCGAGCTCACACAGAAGGCTGGAGTTGCCTGAGATCATTGGCAGAATCGTCAATGACCTGAAAGATGAAGCCAAGCCGTACCAGAAGATGGTCATGGAGACAATCACAAAAGTCGTCCCTATGCTCAGTGCTTCGGATATCGACAAGCGGCTCGAGGTCCGTCTCGTCGACGGCATTGTCTATTCTTTCCAGGAGCAGATCACGGAAGATCAAGCCATGCTCGATGGTTTCGGCACGGTCGTCAATGCTCTCGGCATTCGTGTCAAGCCATATCTCACACAAATCGTCTGTCATCTTCTTCGATCATTTTCGACTCGGACGCTCCTTCTCACCAAGGTTCGAGGAGTGAAACTCACTAAACTTGAAGTACACAGTACACTACTAACTAGTCGAATACATCCCATCCCGTTTGACCCACGAGACTCTCGCCAGGTCCTTACAAACTCCTTCGTTCCAGAGTTCAATGGTCGCGTTCTTCTTCGACTGGTTTGACTCGCCGGACATGTCTTGAATCAGTCCTTCTATGTCGGGGGGTTCAACAACCTAAACAGGGTAACGAGTTCTGGCGGAAAGCGGCGCCGTTCGTCTGTTTCTGGCGTTGGACTTGCACATATCTACATTTAGTTGCACTCGTTCTTGCCATTTTCCCGTTCATTCAGATCAATATTCATATCGCCCTTGTTTCTCACCACACACATCCACTATAGGAACTTTCTTGACAAACTCTTGACTCGAGCCCCATGACATTAATAATGGACTGGTCTTCCGAAGCAACCCCGATCGTTTCGTCATGCGACTTCCACCATTTAGTGTCCCTTCGATCAACCGCACTTGCCAAGTACATGTTGGAGAGTTCTGTCAGGCTGTACCACGTGTGTGCGGGGACCTTAGCCTGGAGACCTTCGACCCGTAGACCCACAAGTACATCTTGTCATGATCCGGTGCATTGAATTGAAGCTGTCGATTCAATTGGTGGGATGACATCAAGGTCGGCATCAGGATTACGCTAGCCCACACATGAAACTAGCCAGCCATTCGTGAATCTTGAACATTGAACCAACTGACCCACATGCCTGGGCCACTGCCTCTGCCATATGAGATCGAAAGGACAGTCTTTCGACTTGCAGCAGACGTTCATCCTGCAAATGATGTGCGCTCATATCTACTGGTTGCACAGAGAGTCCGAAACTGGTAAGTACGGGTATCCCTAGACTCGGAGTTGCGACTTATAAGATGAGATAGGATCGAAGGATTGATGTATCACACTATTATCGTTACCAGTGAAACTCGCGCACGTCGTTTAGTCAACTCACTTCATCTTCGACCAGTGTTTGCTTCTGCAAATATCAAATCAATGTGTCTTCGTGGTACAGTGCAGCTCACTACGGCAGCAGAGGTGATGCAACTGTGCAGCGGCATTGACAACCTCGCCCTCTGGATTTCGCCTGACTGGGAGAAACATTCCGTGACCTTCGTGCCACCGCCGCCTTTTCTATTGGATGCCTTAAACAGGTTGACGTTGTCGCGACTGTCCATTCACTTATCAGCCATCTTCTGCGGAGTAACCGTGCCAGTTCTGCCAACCATTCCATTCTTCAGTAAAATCACTCACCTCGAAGTGATGGAATGTTGGGTGCTTTGGTGCTCACCTATCATGATCGGCATACATTGCCTAACTCAACTTACACATATTTCCCTCCGTGTGTCCCCCAACCATACAGCACCATCCTTGCTCCAAATAATTCTTGTGGATTGCAATCTCCTACAAGTATTGGCTTTGCATGTAATAGAGGAAGTTGAGAAAGTTGAGAAATGGTTACTGGAGCACAACGGTTTGGATGATCCTCGTATTGTGGTGACTAACAAGAAGCACATAGCAAGTAATGGGATAGGCCCGTGGCAGTATTCGTAGATTATGTTACCAACTTGAAGTGTCGGAACACTTACAAACACATATGTATTGACCAGGTGCCAAGATTGGACTTTACAACTATGTGTGATGAGCCTGAGGGAGCACAGGTTCGTGTCTATGATATTGATGAGCTGTAAGTTTCATTATACCGTCATTCAAACAAGATTTCAGTCACCACTTCAGGACGTGTAAGGCTTGTGCGCCAGTATTAGCAGCAATTTTGGACGCTGCATAGTGTCCATAGGTATTGCGGGCTGGATTGGGCGACCCAGTCAATGGTTTGTGTTGCCGTTGTGCTTCAAGCCGCTGCGCACGAGCCACCGTTTTGGAACAGTTATTTCATTCCATTTTTATAACACTTATGCCACTTCATTGTTTCGAGTGCTCTTGGTAAAAAAATACTCGTATCGTACATATATATCTATTGTAAAATAATGACGAGGAATGGGTGCACCGTGCAGGAGCCGGGAATGCGCATGCGGGAGTGGGCGCGGGAAAATTGAGGCGGGAGGCGGGCAATCTGCATCAACGGTACAAAGGCGGGTTCCGATGCATCAGTAATGCATCACTGACACATCACTGGCGAATCCATAGTGGTTCAGTGATGCATCGTATGTGCTCCACACGAGTGTTGCATCACAGTATGCGCTGCAACTGCAGCAAAATCTTGCATCAATATGACCGTATGGCCAAAGAATCGACCCAAAAGGAGATGTGTTACACATTTCTTGCTCATACACCTCAGCCGCTACACCTGCCGCTCTCCAGTGCCAGTACTTGCCAATACCACCTCCATTCTAACACTTAGCTTGCCACTCTTCTCCACAATAACTGGCCTATTCCCATCTTCAACAAGAGCACTCCCCCTTCTGTCTCGGCCTGTCATGTGATTATGCGTTCTGCATTTTTGAGAGGTGGAGGACACAAGCACATCGCAGCCGGGGAATGAGATAGATCTTTTCATGCAATATCGGCATCACCTACTGATTAATCGTGGTCAGATCAGTGCCGACGTCGTGCAAGGCTCCGTCAATGTATGTACGCATGCACTGTAGAGGCAGATCTCACTTTCCATGCAACACTCTGTCAATGTATGTACGCACACACTATGGGAACATTCTTGACAAACTCTTGACTTTTACCAGCCTGGGCACCACGACATTAATGATGGACTGGTCTTCCGAAGCAACCCTCGTTTCGTCTTTCATGACTCGTGCGACTTCCACCACTTAGTGTCCCTTCGATGTCGACTTTGCCACCGTCACCACATACTTCACGCACTCGATCCCATGGCCATGGATATCCAATGCGTCCCTCTGAGAGTCCACGTCCCACTCCTACACTTGATGCATGCCACTGGTGCCGACCGCAAGTGAAAGCCAGCAACGACGGCTGTGATTCACGCCCCTCTCACTCTTCCTCGCCCCTCGTGCTCATTACGAAGCTCCAAGATGATTACAGAACATGTACAATGTGCACTATGCACAGGTGGTGATGGACACAGTCCCTAGACACCGTGAGGGTGCCGATGCTGGCGTAGGCAAAGCGGATGAGATCGCTGGGATGCTACGGAGGGGTTGGAAGAACACCCGGGAGCATGACATGGTATGAGTGAGTCTGAGGCTTCTTTCTTACTTCACATGGGCGGGTGTTGATGGCACGTAGCCACCGCGCCTCGGCTTATTTAGGTCGGATTGCCTCTTGCACACTGCTGATATTACCGGATAGACAAGAGGTCCACGTCACCCGTCAAACACTCGCTGAGCTCGCTATCTCTGCATTCCTTGACCCTCCACGCACACCCACATAATTACCCTCCCATCCGCATCCTCTCCGACAAATCACCCCACCATATACGAAATCTCCAGTCTACTTCCGCGCATCCTGCATGTGCGATCTGATCTCCCTGCACTCTCGTATTACGACATGCATTCCTCCTAGAGCGTAGTCGCGCCATCAAATGCTCATCACTGCCCTTGTCGCTTGCAGGTGGTAAGAAGGTCCAGGCAGCACTCACATGCCCTGGCCTGCTAGAACACTTCCTGGGGAATGAGAGTGTGATATGGGGTTTGAACGTCCTCCACGAGCCTATTGCTGCCGCCACTTGCCTACGGTTTCGACAAGAAGGTGAACGGTGAGCACAACATTTTCAGGCCTGGGCTTCAGCCCAGCCCAGCCCAGCCCAGCTCAAGCTCAAGCACATACCCGCTCAAGCCCTGTTTACGCTGCACTTTTAAGCTTCCTTCAGGCTTAAGCGAGCGCTCTCATTGGTGGAGAGTCACTTAGGCGACGCTACACACTCTGCTGTATACAAACACCGCTCAATGAGCACGTCCATGAGCAGCTTGGATTTGTAGAGATTGGAGCCAGCTATGTTGACGAGGTCACGCTGGCTGTATGGAAGGCCGTTGTCGTGCATGCTTCATCTTCATTTTGGCTTGTGCGGCGTGACAACAATGTGGACATAGATATGGATTGCAATTACCGTGAGTCAACGGTCCCGGAGACGATAACTCAAAGTTTTTTGACTCCTGAACAGTATACTTTGTTACTACCTCCTGAACATTTCGCTGTCTTCCACCGGATGATCTATTAATCACAACCACTTTCAATCAACCCCGGCAGCACTGACCTAGCCCGCATGATCACGATCAACAGTGTTGTAATCGCCGTCGTTAGTTAAAGCAACATCACCGTGATTGAAAAAACGTATGTTGCCGTTGTCCCGGGTCTCCATTCTTGACGCTGAACACAACTTTAAGTGACTACAAACATTCCAATAAACTTAAATGTCGCCCCTCATTTACAACGTAAGTGTTTTGTACAATTTGAAATAACAACGGATCATAACCTTGCTGCGTCCTTATATTCTAATTCGTCCAGTCCATCCACTGTACTCCCACATTCATACCTGATGCCACGCTCCAATTCACCTGAAAGCCGCCCGTTTAGTGAGTTGGCAGCATTGAAAAGACGAATTGCTACTTTGGAAGAACGGAATACAGAACTGCAAAAACGACCTCGACATGGAAAGGAGTGTGTCTGACATTTCATTCTTCTTTCACGGTACTGACTTTAAATGTAGCAAGCTCAATGACGGTGGTAGAGGAATTCGCAGGCTCGTCTGCCTGAGCGAACGTGTGGAAGATTTGATTGCTGAATTCGACAGGCGCATCTTACTAGGTGCTAATGATGAGTCCGAGGCTGACAGTATGGACTCTACAGACCCGCTGTAAGTCTGGATTACCATTGGAGGATTGTGGACTCAAACCTTTCCAGGCAAAATGCACGATATAGGTCTTACAAGATGCTTGTCAAGTGGTGCCCTCATGTCCGGGAGCTTCTACAGTCAGGAATCGAAACCACGGAGCTTGCTTATTCGCTCAGCAAGGTAGGCCACTGTATGACAATTAAACCTCACCTACTGAATGCTTCACACTCTAGCTTAATAGTAGCGCTGACTCGGCCAGAGGCGACGATGCTACAAGGCTAAAACGGGCTGTAGCAGACTGGCTAATGGAATGCACCCCTTGTCCGGATCCGCCAATCAAGCTGCATGACAAGCAAGGACGAGGTTTGAATAACGATGCGACTGGAAGGTTAATTTGTCCAGTTGATTACGACTGGGATGATTCTAAGTAAGGTCAATGTACTTGATGATGTTTGTCTCTGCTAACCATTGCAATAGCATTCGACAAGCTATTCGAGACTACCACCCCGACTATATAATTACAGTATCTTCGTGGCCTATGTTCATGTATGCGAGCGGATCATACGACTACGAGAACCCTAGAACGGGCTTATTCCAAGGTGAACTGCTGTTA
The DNA here is from genome assembly GCA_029603245.1 of Rhizopogon salebrosus TDB-379. Classification (NCBI taxonomy): domain Eukaryota; kingdom Fungi; phylum Basidiomycota; class Agaricomycetes; order Boletales; family Rhizopogonaceae; genus Rhizopogon; species Rhizopogon salebrosus. The sequence continues at coordinate 6,663 of MU837008.1, read as the reverse complement.
AAGGTATGGAGGATGCAATATTTCGACATGGCACTAAAATCAGCTCAGGCGTTCAAATATATATTTACATCTCCTACGTCTGCTGAGTTGGACCCCAAGAACCAGCACGATGGGGTTTCTGCACAGCACCATTCAAGACTTAAGAGAACGACTGGCGAGCGGCGAACACGATGCCATGTGGCCGGAATTCTCAACATGACCTCTGTGCAACCTCGGGCTATTGCATATATTGCAGTGCAGGTGCGTGGATGATTTTCGGCTCATATTTTTGCATAGCTGACGTGTAAATTAGCTTCGGTTTGCTTTGTCCAGTATCGGATCGTGGCGAATTACTGAGGACGCATTCAACTACCAAGAATTCTATGACAGTATAGTTGATTTCTTTGAGCTTGCTGTGACGCCAGATGCAAGAAAAGCCATCGATGACCTTTTGCTTTGGTGGAATATGTGAGTTTTTTTTCGAGTGACCGAACCCCTACATTCACATTTGTTGTCAGACGTGTTTTTGGTCCGAGGAATGCGCTCATTTATCGTCCTCAACGGGTTGCGCAGTTATCTGTTGCTCGCACCTTCATGAGATGAGTCCCGGAGTGAAATGCATGTACCTTACTAGTACTGTAGTTAAGCAGAACTCGAACTGCTGTAATTGTGTGTTATTGTAATGCAATCACCTGTCTCGCTCCTGTTTTGCTGTTGTGGCATGGTGCTTTGTCAGCACCCCCGCCACGCCGCCGTGTGCCCGAGTTGATTCAATGTTGTAAAGCTGGCGACACTGTAGCTATTTGACATTTATTTCCAAGGTCTCCATTAAATTGTACACATTAGGGGATCATATATATTTTACTCTTGTGAAGCAATTTTTACAGATGCAGTGGCAGTTTACAAACACTCTCCTCTTCACGAGTAGTGCCACAGTGGTTTAATATTGCCCAGCGTCCTCTGTTTGCATAAGAATTGAACATCTATATATACTGTGTTCTGCAGATACCAAATGAATACTAATGGTAATGTTGGCAACTCATGTTACACAGTAGCATCAATGTTCCGGGTTGTAGAAACTAGTTAACTTGGGCTTATTAGGAGTGGGCATCAATCAGCTCCGGTTTCATCATGACCCGTTACGTCCAACTGATGCGAAATATTCATAATTCGGATTAAGGAAGGACAGTATTATAATTGTATTATAATCGTTCAAAGAATACATAGAAACTAAGTTTTCATCATGGCCCATCATGTCTGACTAATGTGCAATATTCATAATTTAGATTGGCATTGATAAGGGAAGGGCAGCATTATATAACTGGTTACCTTGTCCGAAAACGATACCCACTGTTAAATTGTATTATAATCGTTCAAAGAATACATAGAAACTAAATTTTCATCATGTCCCATTGTGTCTGACTAATGTGCAATATTCATAATTTAGATTGGCATTGATAAGGGAAGGGTAGCATTACATAACTGGTGACCTCGTCCGAAAATGATATACACTGTTAAAATAACTCAGACTGAGAATTATGTTGTATGACGAACAAAAATTTGCGAAAGCCAACAAGGTGTATATTATGGACTTAATGGGGGTAGTCATCACTGTGGCAGTTATCGCCAATACAGACACTTTGACACAGACATTTTGGACATAGCGTGATATAGGTATATATAGGTTTATATACCTATATATACCTATATATACCCATTATCATATGATAGAATGACAGTTATGATTTGCCTATATAATGGTATATAAGGGTATATCACAATCTTCGGGTTTCAGTGATGAAACTGCGACACTGATTTGTACATCCTTGGAGTAGTACTTACATAATTTACGACCTTAATTTACTTATTTTGTCGCATTTCCTTAGTCGACAATTCACAAAGCACAGATTACACCCTGTTTTGAGCTAAATTTAGCTACGTGACTTACGCTCGTTCCCCCACAACCTCATGCTATAGAGAAGACAGGGAAATTTTTCTAAGTCTCGCGAACGTATCTATACTTTCTCACAGTTGGGCTAGTGCCATTAGATTCGCAAACTGCTGTAAGTAAAAGTGGTGACTTGGTGAACTTATTGTCAAATTAAGATGAGATAAGTAAAGTAAGTTGGCCAAGAATCTTGCAGATTTTCCTGATGTCGTCAACGTTGGGGACGACTTCCAGCGACTCAAACCCATCCATCGGGCTTGTTTTATCTTTTCCGCTGCACTGGCTGCGTGTCCTACAACCTAAATAGTCCACTAGCCCACACGGCTCCGCCAACGCAGGCCTACCCTCCATGTTCAAAGACGCAGAATCAGGATGCACGCATTTGCACAATTATGCGGGATCACTCTCGAGTCTCATTCTTTCCCGTCTGTTCTCTGTGTTTCGTCGACCTCAGGAGTCAGGAGTACACTCAGGAATCAACTCGTCAGCCTGAAGCCCATATTCATTGAGTGAGTAGTCCTTATCGTTTGGCGTTGACCGGCCATCACCCTTTGATAGAAGTCCCAACCCCAATCCCTTGCTATGATCAATGGATGGTGCTGAGGATACCACAACTCTGATGCGCACATCGGAATAGCAGGCTTACGCTGAGCACCTCCGAGTCAGGTGCAAGATGTATGCATGAACAATGGGACATCATACTAGGTGAGCCCTTTTTCATTTATCTTTATTCTTCCCCGCTTGCTGACCTCCAGCAACCTTCATTCACCCAGGAGTATCTCTGCTGTGCTCTGCATCCCATCTGTTATGCCCTCTACCAGTGTCCTAGCTACCACTTGCCCACTAGCACCCCCTCCCACTTTCCGCGCCTTAAGCTCTTAATTTGGTGCCAGGATCTCCTCCATAGTCTGTGCTCCCTCCTCAGCCAACACTGGCTCCAACCAGGTCCTATGATGACAAGGATTAGAATGGCGATAGGGATCTGCATGAGTTATTTGTCCTTCTGTGAGTGAATCCACGTCGCGTTGTCGTGATTTTGGCATTATGTTCGAGTCTAACACCTTGCAGATGGATGCCAACTGATGTATCCCCTCGTGTCTGCTGAGCAGCTCAAATATTGTGCAAAGAGTTTGAGCGATCCGTGGCGACAGCAGCGTTGGAACGTCGCACATCCGTTATATGAACCCGTTGGTACGTCAATGGGTACTATTGTGCCGTGCGCTCAAATCTGACATATGTAAACCCACCGATGCGGTTAAGCTTGATATCCCGACATATTTCAAGGTTATCAAAAAGCCTATGGATATGTCGATGACGCGGAAGAAGCTCGATGCTGGAGAATATCCCAACGCCACTAAGTTCTCTGAAGACTGCAAACTCATGATCCGAAACTGCTTCGTATTCAATCCCGTGGGTATGCCTGTCATCAGTAGCTTGTCTGTCACGCCCGCCCCATCTCCGTCAGCAGTTCAGAACATTACCATGACAAGTCCGACGATGCATACACTGTTGTGGAGGCGCGGTTTGAATGACGAATTGAATTGCAACGCTTGTGGGCTATATTGTAACTTGGTGGGTGTTTTCTTTTGGCCTTGGACGTGTACTGATTGCTTTGCTTTGTCTATTGTGGATGTGCCCCTCCCAACTTTTTCACTGGTTGATTGCAAATGTTCATCTCCCTTACAGCACAAATGTCCATGCCAAAAATTGATGCCCGTGAGTCACAGTGAGGGGTGACGAGGTGGTGCGTCGACGCTGCCTTCCCCATTGTCCTCCGCTGCGACCCCGCTGGTCGCCTCTCCGGTTGAGAGGAGTCCGCGGACACTAGTACTGGAACGTGTTCGGAACCTGCAAGTACCGGAATGGCAGTGAGTTCTGGGAAAGGGAAGGTGGTAGATATTATTGGTGAGTTTACTTGTGTTGTTATCCGCCCTGAGCGGTGCTCTGACATGTCTGCTCTCTTTTTATTGATATCTACAGGCAGTGCGCAGCGGCCTCTACCACAAGTTCCACAGTTCCGCTCGCCCAACCAGCGTGAAGTCTGATATTATTTGTAAACACATCCACCATGATGCGTGTGCGCCACGCTCCTCTCTCAGCCCACAGCTTGAAGCGCCTCTAACTTGATCCGAGTCCGCAGTCTATCACTTGAATAAGCCATTTGTCCAGATTCATGCGATGGCGATCGTTTCCACGATGTGCACCGAGAAGACTGGCACATTGACTCGTGTCGTCAGTGATTCATGCAAATCTGTTCGCAAGCTCAAGGACAACAAGGCTCGAACCAATACGAATGAAGGTCAAAGCCCCCGCAGGAGTATCGGTTCCATGATTCCTCACAATGACTTTCCTATCGACTAAACACCTTTCTGAGTCTATCTGTGCGCACCTTGTGCAACGAGGTCATTGCCATCAACCACAACTGCATTCGAGGATATAGAAGAGGATACTGGAGAACGCATGTTCATGGGAAGGGCCCAACTGAATTTTGCCAAGGAACTTGGATGGCCGACCTACAAGGAGACAAGAGACGCCGCTGAAACTATCCAAATGATACCGTTTTCTGGTGACCAGACGGATGCCGTAGTGAGACATGCATGTCCCTATGTCAAGGGCGCAAGCGAGACACTCACAAGTCGTGTAGGTGGCATGTAGCTGTGCATCAAGGGGTAGTACCGTTGCTGGTGGAACGGGAGACGGTGTGAGACTTCTTGGAGGAGAACATCATGAAACTCGTGAACACCTTCTACGCCATTCAAACCTTGCGTGCCAACGCATTATACTTTAAAGACTTTCCATCTTGGCCACTACCAGGCATCCAGGTCTCGGCAGTCAACAAAGTACGTGTATTTGCAGTGATGTTTTGACAGCTCACCCATTCTATGTGCTATGTGAATCATGATCACGTTGCACAAGACCTCACACTGATCAGGATTACGGGCACCTGGATGTGGTATCGATATCTGGCCGACGCAGCTGCCGCGGTATGCTGAGGAAGTTTAATGCTGTGAGTATGCACGCTGTGAACATCCGAGTAATATTTAATTTAAATGATCTCTTTTGCAAATAGTATGGACGACGGACACGAAGATACCTCGGACACAGATGGCCACATCAGAACCGCTTATCCCGACTACCTCGCCCGCTTTGATGCCACGCCGTGGTCTTAATGTGCCAGTGAACCAGTTGCCGACCAGCTTTGCTTTGCACCCCGAGGTCACGGACTTCACTGCCTCCTTACTCATCGATGTCGCCAAGGCGTTACATTTGTACTGTTGAGCACTGGCGACGATGAATGAAGGACGAATTGTTACGTCAATGGCTTCCCCACACTCAACAACGCGGATATGGTGCTGAAGATGCTCCGAGCACAGTTACTCACATTGTACCTGTGAGTCCTTCCTCTCGCCGCATTTATGACCGTCTCCGATCACCCATACTCTAGAATGGCACGGCTTACCGTTTCCATGGCACCTTGTGCCCGATGGGACGCATTTTAACTTGCTACTGTCAGGTGGTGCCAACCTCAACATCAAACTTCCTCAGGAACGACAGTGACCTGGCGTAATACCACCTCATCAACAGCCTGCGCAGACTAGGCAGAGGTTTATCGAGCCTTCGTGTCACGCCAAGCAATCTACCTACGCGCATCCCCTCTGCCAGTGGTACGTAGACCTTGAACCGTGCTGGAGGCATCAGTGTTCCTCCGCAGGTTGGTCAGCTACTCCAGAACCAGTATACCATGTCACCCCATTACAGCATAACAACCCCTTCCCATTTCCATCATCCGTACCCCACCCTCACACCAATCCCCCCTACCCGTCACCTACACCAACAATGAAATGGCTTCCCCGTCTCCGCAACACCAGCAGGTGGTACAGAGTTCCCAAGGCGGGTATTCGTATGTACTACTGGGTGCGATGTGATCAGGTTCACTTACCTCTGCTGCGATCATTAAATTAGTTCAATGTTCGGTTGCAATTTCACGATGAAGGAAAGCAAGAGAAGAGAACGCTGTGTGAGACAGGAGTGAGCATGGAGCACGCATGTAATATTTGGTCCTTACAATACAGAGACATGTGTCAAATGGCCATTGTATTTTGGTAGTATTATGTGGATCCCGTAACTCATGATTGCCAACTGGTTTACTGGTGGGGATCTGCATCTGGTACTAGAGCATTTGTACCCAGGAAAAACCTGTACCTCGAGAATACTGGTTTGTTGCAGGTTGAAACTTGCGGTGTGCTGTGTAAACTGATGAAACAATAAACATAGCATACTGAGCAGCGTAGCCGCTGCGTAGGCAGTGGGTGACCATGCTGGTGTAAATCTACTAGCAATCAACAAGACATTACATTGAACATGTCACGACTGCGAGCAATAACCATTTTGTGTCAATATGCGAGGATTCTTGTAGTTCTTGATTGCCGACTGTTTGATGTTGCAAACAGCCATCACAAAGTCTGACTCAGGCAGCTGGTGATCACTATTTTGGCGAAATGCGGGACTTCCTCCAATGGTTTATTTACCAAGTATCACCGTTGTGAGACTCCTCGAAATTAGAATTTTCTCACAATTTCTTATCCTTTGCTGCCATTATGTTGATGCTTATATATCACTTTGTCTTCGGATATAATTTGCGGACATCTGATTTGACTTGGCAACAAGTATCTATCAAAAACATCTTCTCGCCGATTTCCTGATGGAGTCGTAGTGTCGTACAACGACTTCAGATT